>BQNB010071617.1:0-32707 GCA_026074375.1 Tanacetum coccineum
GAGTTATAAGGTTGGTAAGGTTAGGTATTCATTCCCATGATCCAGCCAGAACCAGAGGGATCTACCCAGGGACAATCCACTAGTTAGTGTAGAAGTCCTTAGGTATGATATAAAAAGGATAAAAGTGAGAATAAGGGAATAGTGCCGACTGAAATGAAGCTAGTACTAGAACAAACCCAACAAGGTACTCGTCATGAGGTCTCAGTAAGCACTAAAGGGGTTGAAGAATGAAAAAGAATTGTAAGGATAAAGGGTGAAAAGAAAGAAGCCCTCCATACACTTAGGCAAAAACCGTGTCAATGCATAAACTATCATGTTGTCTGGTATTGAAGATAGTCATTATGGACCCAGTGACGCAATGTACAACCCTCCCTAGCCACTCAAGGTCTCTCAATAGACTCTTGTTTCATTTCTCATGGAGATTCACGCATTTCTATCGACTTTCTCACACTAAGTTAGTTGATATTGAAAAGGTGACAGTCAGCTCCAGCCTTTGATCACTAAAACCAAAACGCACTATTGAGTCTAGAGCCAAGAGATCATGCATAAATCTCATTAGGACACTATTCCATTATACTTGTCTTTCACACACTGTGGTATTGCCAAAACATTCAGTATTCACAATGAAGATGGAAATCCTGCTAGAGCCAATATCAAACAAGCTCTACGGTAGGTGACTTGTGAGATCCTAAATGGATCAAACTTGTGACACTGGATATCGATTCGGTCCAGATTATGAATTGACGGTTGATGAATTTTGATAAACGCTTAAAACTCTCGATAGGTTACAAAAAACACTTTTGCAAGTGACACGTCGATTGATTTTCAAATCAATTTTCTCTTCAATCGGTGAGATAGTAACTCGCTGATTCACTCATATCGTGTTGTCTGCTTTGAGACGCTTCGATATTGAGAATGGCTAGTACAGCTGTAAAACCCTATCAAGGAGATTCTTTGGAATTCTACCTGATCATAGGCAGTATTTATACTGATTAACGGAGAACCATGGTTATTACAACCGTATTTAACGAAAGTGAACAAAGACTCTTTTGTATGTTTATTACTAACGTAAACCTGCAGGTATTCTCGACGGTAGCAGCTGCTAGCCAAAGACAAGTCATATTTATAACCACATGCTCATACTCGACCGACACATCTTAAGACATCATGTAAGCTCAAGTAAATGTTTCAAGGCTTCCGCTACTCTGATACCACACATCCTTCTTGAAGTGACCAAGTATTAAAGTTAAAAAACTCCAAGAATAAAGAATATTCAAGCTTTCAAGATCAAGAAAGAGATGAGCATGTCGGTCCAAAAGTCACAAGTACACACGATGGCGAGAGATCACAAGATGATGATTAGAGATTGCATTTGGCGGATGATCTCAAGAAAGCTCAAGATCACATACAGAGTCAAGTTTAAAGGAACAAGCTCAAGCCACAAGTCAAAGATCACTACATCAAAGTACAAGATATCAAATGAAGAATCAAAGACTACGAGCTGGAACACAAGATCAATTAAAAGATTGTTGAGCTTAATTTAGTGTTTTCAGGGGTGACCTCCCTTAGGGGGAGATTGTTAGGTTTAAGAAAAAGACTCCATCACCCTGTGTATTTTACAGTTTATCCTAGCTCATAGTTTAATGTTTAACGTATGACATACGGTAATGGGACGGGTATTGAACCCTAACGTGTAAGCCCATACCAAGGCCTATGGGCTAAATATTATAGACATATAAATACCTCTTCCATCCCATGGAAGAGGTGGTTGGTCATTTCATAATTCAAGTATTACTTTCTCTCACTAGAACTTTTCTCTATAGTTGTTTCTCTCTCTAGATTCGGCTAACCCCAACCATCATTATTATGTTATGATATCCAATATCCTACAATTTTTATTGGTGATCAGCACTCCGAACCTTCTCCTATAACTTCTTGCTCCTATTGCCTTAAACTTTAAGTTTGCTAGCCTTTTAATCCTTTCCGTAAGTCAAACAATGATTGAAATGCTAGATCTTCAAGTATATAAGGCAACAATCTTTAAAAGTGTTGCTTCTAAAATGCTACAATAGCTTCATTTTCTTGTAGTGAATTTTTAAATGACTCCTTCAACGTCATTGAGAGCGCGGTTCTTGAATACTGATGGAATGTGCAAGTTCACCTAAAGCTGTCTCTTCAGCAATAGTAAGAGATCTTGTTTTCCTTGGCACAACATCTTTCTCTAGTTTGTTGGGAGCATTCACTACTTGATCACTATAACACATAAATTCTTTTCCTCTTCCACTTTTGACTAGAGATACGTGTTGCTCTTCTGGTTCATCAACAATTTTAGCTTTCACACTTTCCACTTTCTTAGCCATATAATACATGTACCCTGATTTCTTCTTGATTGCATCACTGATCATTGCATCGGGAACTTCCATTCCAAACTTGTAGTCACCGTTAGTCATGTTTAACAAGTTGGTTATGGGTTGATCATCTTGTGAACTATGCAACTTAGAATCTGATCTGCGAGGAATACTATTGTTGTGTGAAAGAATGTAGTCAATGATAATCTTGGTGAAGCAGGTGTACAACAGCTTAGACATCTTTGATGGTCTGGATGATCTTTCAACTGTTTGCCATTCAAATTCGTCCCAAATTGATGATGCGAAGTCCAAATTGGCAGAGTAAATGATACCCCATAATATCTGAAGTATTGGAAGTATAACTGTGTCCTAGCTTGAATCTTTTCCCGTAAGACGTCTGTTGAGAACACTCAGAATAGCTCTCCATGGTTGAGGAAGCCTTGTGGCGACCATTTTGGAAACGGCAATCATCTTTGTTTCAGGATCTTCATCACATCCAAGTGTCTTAATGAATTCAAGAATTTGAATTTCTGATGGAGGTTGGATGTAAGTGTTGTTGGGATCAGGTGGAGGTATCTGCAATACAGTTTTGAGTAGTCCATGTGTGAGAGTGGAAGTTTGAGTGTCTATTTCGAAAGTGAATGAATGGTTGTTTTTATTGTGATTGGTGGTTGTCCAAAACTAGTGTAGATAGATGATCGGTAAAATTGTAGTTAAGGAAACCGGCTTGTATAGCTTGTGGTGTCTTAGAATTTCATAGATAAATCTCAGCATTGTATCGGTGATATGTGAATCTGAAGTGACACGCTGGTTGTTCTTCTTGATGACAAGTCTGTTAGCACATGGAACCAGTTGTTCTTCAAAGACAATTTCAGCTTGAGAATTTGTTCTTGACATGTTGAAATACGATTCAAACTTTGATTAGTTTCACATGAATACAAACTTAAGAACATTTATTTCATTTTCTGTTTTTATTCACTCTGTTTGTTTTTTATGGACGGGCATTTCTTTTTGTCCACACTTATGGCAGTTTCTTTCTCATATGCCTTTATTCTTGCTTTTGCTGACACAAGACGTATGCTCTTTTCTTTTCACATACGATTTTTATCTCTCGTTCCGTTTTTGGTTATCCTCACTTAAAATTAAGTTCTAAGATACTATTTCTACGTGATAAAAAATGGAAGAATGAACGAGAATTTTAAATTTTCTCATCCTTTAAAAGTGTTCATCTTAACCAATCTTTAGAGAAATAGCATCATTTGTATAGAAGAAAAACTTTTCAGAAAATGATTATTTCGCATGAGAATGAGTTTTTCTTTTGGTAAAATAACCTTGAGCCCCGAAGATACATTGATTTTCTAAAGGGATACATTATCAGCTTTTAGGTGATAACTAGCTGTTACCCGTAAAGATTCAGCCTAAAACTAACGATCTAGAGGTCAGGGAGGATTAAACAAATAGAAAGCCATATTATTGATAAGATGAGAGAAAAGGGAAGATGTGTGTGTGTGTGTGATGGGAGGAGAGAAACACACACATACACACACCTTGTGTGAGATACAATAATGAATCCTCATCCCTCCATGGAAGTATGGAAGGGGTATTTATAGCCCTTGTATCTTCTAACTATACTAACTTGACATTACTAGTCCTTATTTGACACGGCTATAATAAACTAATGTAATTCCGTATTAGTCAACATATTTTAAGGCTAACAATCTTCCCCCAATATGTGGACATACAAAATTACTTACAATGTTCCTATCAAGTACAAATACAACACAAATAAAGTCTTCCCAAGCGCTTCTAAAGCTAAAGATGTCTTCTAAGTTCTTCTGGTCTTGAAACTTGTACTCCAGCTTGGATCTTCATTGTATTTACTTGTTCTGGAACCATTATAGTATGCATGAGTTGGATTAACTTCCCCCCAATCCATGCAGCATGTCTTGAAAATCTTTCTTCATAGACTCCTTTTTGACAAAGTTTCTGAATTAGCTTCCCCCAAACCAACATCCATATCTTGAGCAGATTCTGAAACTTTGATGTAGCTTGAACAATCTTCTATTTGTCATTGACGTGCACAACAGAATTTTGTAGAATAAAAACCACACCAAGTACTATTGCTGCTTGTCATTGGGTCTTGGTGAATATTCGTTCAGAGGTACATGCGAGAAATCAGCAACAATTCTTCTCACGTATGTAAAATACTTCACAAACCATACAAAGTGAAGTAGTATATACTACTTCCCCCTGGAAGTTGACCTGGTATCATCAAAGTACACATTTTCCGCCATGATGGTTGCTAACTCTGGGAAGCATCATTGTTGTGTACGTCCATATACTCGAGAAGTTCTTGTCTTAAGCATAAAACTTGAAAAGTTATGAATGTTGTTGAAGAACTTTAAAAATTTTGCTTAGATTGTGAAGTACCATTGTCTTGGAATAGACAATAATATCCTGTGAGAATTGCTGATTACATCTCAACCTTTAAACTCTCTGTCTAACTTACCAACCTCGTATTCTTTTGGCTAATGTTGTGACCACAAAGTGAAGTAAACCTGATATACCAGACTTGAAACTGAAGTAAAATCCCCCAAATTTGTTATTTAATCTTGCATGGTTCTTTATTCAACAATAGTGCAAGCCTAAGTAGTATATACTACTTAACTTAGTATGGTTTGTGAAGTATTCTACATACGTGAGAAGAATTGTTGTTGATTTCTCGCATGTACCCCCGAACGAATATTCACCAAGACCCAATGACAAGCATCAGTGGTACTTGGTGTGGTTTTTATTCTACAAAATTATGTTGTGCACGTCAATGACAAATAAAAGATTGTTCAAGCTACATCAAAGTTTCAGAATCTGCTCAAGATAGGGATGTTGGTTTGGGGGGAAGCTGATTCAGAAACTTCGTCAAAAAGGAGTCTATAAAGAAAGCTTTTCAAGACATGCTGCATAGATTGGGGGAATTTAATCCAACTCATGCATACTATAATGGTTCCAGAACAAGTAAAGACAATGAAGATCCAAGCTGGAGTACAAGTTTCAAGACCAGAAGAACTCAGAAGACATCTTCAACTTTGGAAGCGCTTGTGAAGACTTTATTTGTGTTGTATTTGTACTTGATAGGAACATTGTAAGTAACTTCGTATGTCCACGTATTGGGGGCAGATTGTTAGCCTTAAAATATGTTGACTAATACGGAATTACATTAGTTTATTATAGCCGTGTCGAATAAGGACTAGTAACGTCTAGTTAGTATAGTTAGAAGACACAAGGGCTATAAATACCCCCTCCATACTTCCATGGAGGGGTGAGGATTCATTTTGTAACATCTCATAAGGGGTGTGTGTGTTTCTATCCTCCCATCACACACACATATTTCCCTTTTCTCTTTATCAATCTAATATGGCTTTCTACTTGTTTAATCCTCCCCGACCTCCGGATCGTGTGTTTTAGGCTAGAATCTTTACGGGTAACACTAGCCCTAATAGCCATCCTGATTTATTAGTAACTCTAAGTTAGATTATTTTAAAGTAGACTCAAAAAACTTTTGTCTTGGAAATTCAGTTTGCAAAGGCATTGTGTTATGTTGAAATTAATAGATAATGGCGTGTAAAAATCTGTAGCAATAAAGTTTATAAAATCTGGACACATCATTACTATTATTTTTGGAAAATAACTCGTACGAGATTAAGTGCCTCGGGAATACCACACATAATACAAGTGCTAGTATAGTAATCCACCTCGCTAGTGGGGTTAATCCGAAGATCGACCGTGAGTATTATAAATAATACCCTAGTGCACTGTGGTGATATTTACAAGAGATATATCCAAATATAACACATTTAATGAGAAAAATAGTTTATTTCGCAGTATTCTTATATCTTAAACCACTTTTTCACTACAATGTAGATCTTTGGCAAGTTTTGCGATATAGAAATATTTGATTAAACTATTTTTGACATTTTCACCGATAACAGATAGAACAAGTATTCATACATGTGAACACATAATCAATTACATATCAAAAGAACTTAATAAGCACATGATTAAGAAAGTCAAACTTGGTCAACGGTCAAAGTCAATGGTCAACGGTCAAAATCCACAGACATAGTCAAACTAAGTCAACGATCTAATCTTCTAGGTTCAAGGTTTTGAGATTAAGTTTACGAGATATTTTAAAATCGTATAAAATTTACACAATTAATTATATCCGTTTTAATACTTATTTAAATAATCTGTTCATTTTCGTGATTTTTAAAAAACTTTAATACTTTTTGAAAAATTTATTAAGTTTTAGAAGTACTTTTAAAATTTTTAAACTTTTTGAATTATTAAAAACATTTTTATTTTGATATTTGAAATTTTGAATCTTTAGTGTTTTAGCAATAAAATGTTTGTGAAAAACAAGTCGTTTTCGTCAAATGCGAGATGAGGGTCAAACATAAGTTAAACTTTGTCTCGGTCCAATGGGCCTTTAAACCGGGTCAAATAGTATGGAACAATGGGCTTGAACATTGGGCCAAATGGTATTGGTCTTGAAACGGGCTAAAAGTCTTATTGGGCTTTAAATGGGCCAAGACAATTTTGGGCTTCAATCGATGGGCTTTTGGTAAGCTTGGAATCGGACCAATGGCTAACTGATCACGGAGGATTGGTCGAACCATGGTGACCGACCGAGCAAAGGTTCGGTTGGACCACGATAACCGACCTTGCCAAGGATCGGTTACACCTTAGCCGACCGACCATGATGGTTCGGTTGGACTAGGGTGACCGACCTAGGTTGGGTTGGTTGTCTTGGTTCAACCGATCCATGAGCTTAGGCTCATTTGGCACGGTTTTGGACTTCAAGTCTTCGTGTGTTAAGGTCTTCAAGTCTTGAACTTCTAATTTCACCAAAGTCTTCACAAGCATTTCATCAAACACTTAGTCTTTATCTTCAAAAATCTCTAGTCGTTGTGTATGAGGCTTAAAGATTAAACCTTTTAAGTACCAACTAGCAAGATTAATGATATTAAGCTAACAAAGCAACACAATGTATTCAAACAATCAAAACAAACACACCATTTAGGCGGTTCGGTTGGGAACACGCAACAAACACCCATATTTTGATCAATTTTCTCAATGATTTACTTAAATTCGAGCTAACACTAGTCTTTTAATATCATTATCTACAAAACCCCTCAAGAAAAATTAACATCTAAGCACTTTCATTTTTTATGAACCCTAAATAAAAAGTCTTTGATTTTTCAAAATTAGTGAAGAGATGAAAGAATTCTTGTTACAAGAGTGTTTAGAAGATAATTATGAATGACTTTTGTGTTTTACCTATGATCAAAAATGGTTTCTTTTGGTTGCTTGGTTTTGACCGATCCACAAGAGAGAAAGAAAGGGAGGAGAAATTTTTTGGTAAAATGTGTTGTGTGTGTTAGATGGATTGGTTGGAGGGTATTAAAAGGGAGGGGATTTGATTTTTGGCAAAACTAGTCCCTATAGGTTTTGAACTCTATTAACCTAAGCCTAAAGTTTAAGCATCACCTCTAACACCTTAAATATAAAACTAGTTAACATTTTAGGTCCTAAAGATAGATAACTAATTAAAGTTACAATAATTACCCTTAGGTTTTAAACCTATTTTGCAAACTTAGTCCCGGAGTTAATCTCGTTAACTCCCCCTCAAACGATGACCAATTAAATGAATTAAACACTTTTTCAAGACCATTACACAAAAAATTTCGAAAAATTTATTTTCCTGAAAATAATTTCTCCTCCTCAAACAAATACTCGTTTTCTATTAAAAGAGCTGTAGAATTTGTTTGAGTGTTCAAAATTTCTGGATCGTTTTTCCCAATTTAATTCTGATGAATTATTTTTGAACATTTTTGGACATTTTCAAATAAAATGTCGTTCTCCCCCTCGAACAAAGACCGCAGTATATTTAAAGATTTCTTGAATTTGTTTGAGCGATCGAATTTTTTTGAAAATCTTTTTCTATTTTAATGACAAAATTGATTCTGATTTTATTTCCAGCATTTTTGAAAAATTTGTTTAACTCGAGCATGTTTGATAAACACATGTTGAGAAAAATTGCTTGAGTTAAAGAAAATTAATCTTTTAAGGACAAAATGCACTTTTTGTTGTACATTTTCCTTTTTAGAAGGCGCGAGTTGTGTAGCAAAGTATACACAAGTCATGTTCGTGAGTTTCAAAACTTTGAATGTTTTGAATCTTTAAACTCAAGACCGAAAAGACTTCTTTTTTCATTGTTAAGGATAACTGCACTGAAGCGTACAATTTCCTTTTCTTTAGGGACCGGGTTGTTATCTGATATTTAATAACAAGCCATAAGAAAATTTGAGAAGACATGTTTTAAAATGTTTGAAACTTTCAGTCGAACTTTATCTACAATCCCGTGTCATTATTGAATGACATTTCTAAGGTCGTAGATATTATCAATTCTAAAATACATGTCGAGAAGATTTTTTATGGTTTTTTTTTTGAAAATTTTTCTAATTTTATATTTTGTTTTTGAAATTTTTATATTTTGTAATTTGGTTTTATTAAAATCTATATGAAAAATGAAGAATTTACTCTACATCTACAAAAAGATCTTCATTTTAAATAATCTATAATACATAGGATACATGAAGTAGTAATCAGAATTACTCTTCGTCTGACTCTGCAAGATGTTTCAGCTCTTTCGGTGTGATGCTTTGCATACCGAGGCGGTTGATCAGAAATTCGAAGCGTTCTCTCGCGAGTGCTTTAGTGAAGATATCCGCCAGCTGATAATCGGTCTTAACAAAGTATAGCTCAACAACCTCATTTTCAACTTGCTCTTTAATAAAGTGGTAGCAAACTACGATGTGTTTCATCCTGGAGTGTTGCACGGTGTTGCAAGATAAAGCAATGGTGCTTTTGGAGTTTGGGTACAATGGGATCTTGTTGAGTTGAAATCCATAGTCAGTTAACTAGGAGCGCATCCAGGGGATTTGAGCACAGCAACCGGACAAGGATATATACTATGCTTCAGTTGCTGATATTGCGGTACACTTTTGTTTCTTGGATGACCAGCTGACAAGATTTTCTCCTAGAAGTTGTGCACTTCCCAATGTACTACGTCTTGAATCTTGGCAACCTGCATGGTCAGCATCTGCAAAAGCTGTTAGATTAAAACCGGTGTCCTTCGGATACCATAGACCCATATTAATGGTTCCTTTTAGGTAACGAAAGACCCGTTTAACCGCAGTTAAGTTCTTTTCAGTAGGCTTTGCCTGGTACCGGGCACACATGCAGACGGCAAACATAAAAACCAGGAGGACTGGTTGTGAGGTACATTAGGGATCCGACCATTCCTCGATAACGAGTTGGGTCAACTGGAGTCTCGTTTGGATCCTCATCCAGTTTGGACTGTCCCGCCATGGGGATGTCAACAACATCACATTTTTCAAAACCATACTTTTTGAGCATTTCAAGAGCATATTTAGATTGATTAATGAAGATGCCTCTGGGACTTTGAGAAATTTAGAGTCCAATAAAAAAATGATATTTGTTCCATCATTGACATCTTAAAATGTTTGCTCATTAATTTTGCAAATTTATTACAAAAGATTGGATTAGTGGAAGCAAAAATTATGTCATCGATGACATCAAATAACGTCACTTTATAATATCATTTATCCCATCTGTTTTGCCCACTTTTATATAATTATTGCAAGATTTGATACTTAATTGCTTTAAAGTTTATAAATGCAGTAATTCAGGAGTGTTTTGTGAAGACATGCTAAAAGGCGCATAATTTGGAGCTAAAACAAAGACATTTGAAGATTGCTGATTTTTTTACCAATGCGCCGTATCTAGCAAAAGAGATATGGCATATCAGCGCCTGAACTTCACAAGAAAACGCGTATCACTCTACTTCTATACCTCGTATCCATAAATATAACTATTCAAAGATACAGTAATAAATGTAAATTAGGAATGATATCATTGATTTATTGAGAACGTAGCTCGCACTCTAAGGAATCCAACCCTATACGCCGTATTGGCCTAGCCAAATACGGCGCATCGAGACTTTTTCAGACACTATAAATAGAAGATACAAAAACAAATTTTCGGTGTGCAATACCATATTCCTTATACCATACTCATTGAAGACGAATTTTAGAAGAGAAGAACAGCCACCATGGTCAAGCATCGATCACGAATCCATCGAAGACATCGTGTAATTTTTACTCTCTTAATCATTCGATTCTAATTGTTTGATTATGCTTGTATAATTAAAATGGTTGTGGGCTAATACCCTCGGGTATTAACCATCTTAATGAAAGTTTAATGTTTGGTTTGTTTTAAAATCGATTTCTTAATTAATCGTTGATTGTTTAATTATGTTTATCACCTCATACTTGTTTATGTGTTTGAATATGCGACCTATCATTCAACTGGGTCTAGTGATACCTAAAAAGTAATCTTGATACTGGATAGCTCTCCATATCGTGTTTTATATTACTGGACCAATAGGATCACAAATAACGTTCTATCTTTACCTTTTAATTATGAGCTTAGTTGGACCGGCAGGTGACCCGTATATGTTTCAACAAGTATGTTCTTAATTAATTGGTAAAGACTCGAATAGTAGACTACCAGTATATAAAACACCGTCAAGCAATAAGTGGGTAAAGTCCCGATGGGCTAGGGTTTTAACAGGATCACCACTGCTTGATTCCCTAAGATAGATTATAATTAAACTAAAGGATGCTTTATGCGGATGCGTTAATTATGACAGGATTAATCGTGTCTAAGTCTTAGGATGATGTCCCTCCTAAGTCTTAAGAATGATATGTCGCTTCAAGATAAGTAAATCATTGCACTAAAACAAACAAACCAACATTGAACTGGATTTAATATGGCTAATACAGTTTTCTATCATTTGGCTTGTACTGTTTTCCTATCTTCTGATTTTCTTCTTTTGTGTTTATTATGTATTGAATTGATATTTGTCACCACCAAACCTGTGCCAGTCTCTCAGGCTGAAAACCCCATATCATTAGACAACGTATATAGCATAGGTTTAACCAGTAATTAGAATTAACATAGACTAATTAGAACTAATTAAAATACTGATAGAATATAGGATTAGTGTTTCACTCTTAGTGTTCGACACCCTACTTACCGCGAAACTCCATCTTGACCGGGTACACTGCTCGTTAAAGTGTTGTTTTAGGTTTGTCGGCTAAATATAAATTTAAAACTTGATAATCAAATAATTGACCCTACACGACAGCACATCAGGTTTTTGGCGCATTGCCGGTGAGTGAATTAATTTAAACCTTATTCTTATTAGTATTTCTAACCATTAACTAGTTTAGCTTAGCATAGTTTAAATTGAATAATTGTGTGCTTGTTTGTGTGTTTAATTTCATGCATTGTATATTTTGCATATTGTGTGTTTGTGTGCATTGTTACAGCCTGCTGTAACATCCCGAGTCGAATACTCAATACGACGTATTCATTTTCTTGGATACGGCGTATAAAAGTTTTCTAAACCAATACAGCATATTCGACTCTATCATCTATACGTCGTATTTAGTTTACTGAATACGGCGGATTAGGCTATTTGACCATTTTCTTTCCTAGCTATTTTATTACAGGTTAAAAATGGACAACCCCAATATCACTATGGAGGAATACATCAGACTTCAAGAGGAGAAAGCTCTAAGTCAGGGTGAGACGTTTAATTGGCAAACTGCCACGTATGGTAAAACGGAATATTGTGATGACGAGGACGATTGCTTTACAAACTTTGAATCCGAATTCCCAGCTATAGTCTTTGATAATACAATAACGCCTAGAGAAGCACTCTCATGGGAACCCACGGTAAGTCCTCTTAACGACAATAAATTGACTTTAGAATATCATTTGACGAATCCGACGACGAAGATTACACGGTAATTTATGACAAAAATTCATTTTCCTATAAAATAATTTCTATCAACAATTTGAAAACGGATTTGGAAAATGATAATGATAAAGTCAATATGCCTTCATTTTTGTCACCCGAGCCTGAGGTCAGTTATTCTAATCATTTAGACTTCTTTAAAGATTTTGAGAATGAATTTCCAGCCATTGTTTACAATGATGCTCTAACGTCTCAATCAGATTTCTAAACTGAACATATTATAAGTCCTCAACATATCGATGAATTTAATAATGAAATATCATTGCTTGAATGTGATGAAAAGGAACAAAAAGTTTTATACTTTAATGATTTATTGCCTTTTAACGTGATTTATCCCGATGATCTAAAATCGGATACGGACAATGATAATGATAAAATTAATATTGAGCAACCTTCAGGGGATATGTCTGTCATACCATCACCTAATGTAATAAATGCTGATACACAACGGTCAAATAAGCTTTTGGAAACAAGTCATGATACATCTAATAAATTTTTCAAAACTGAAACTTTTATCAAGAATCTAAATGTTAATATCATGACTTGTAATCATCTTAGCAATGGGATGTCATTCATTTTCCTAATCAAGAATTTATATGTGCCATTTGGCATCCCGTTCGACCCTAAGTTGTTTTATAAGGATGGGGTTAAATTGGAAGAATTCGAACTTAAAGACCGGCATAAACAAAAGTGCTTCCCGGGAGACAACCGGGTCATTTTAATTGTTTGTCGCATTTTAATTGTTTATTGCACGAGTCTGTCTTCCCAGACACTCTATACGGTGTATCGAACCCCTCTGGATACGGCGTATAGATGTGTCTAGAAGTTATCAGTTCTTAAAACTCAGTATTTAGTTTCTAGTATTTAATTGTATTTACAGGAACCATATGGCGTATCTTAAGGTTTGGGATACGGCGTATTGATCCCTATATAGTTGTGTGTTTAATTGTTTTCTTGTACCATTGTAGCAAGATAGGAATTGCACTCGTCTTCTAATCTTTTATGTAGGACCTTGCTGAAACTATGATATGGTATAATCTGAAAAAGACATGTGTTGAACTTATCCGGGCATTCTGAAGCCCTAGTCAACACACTTTTTGCTCAAGAACTCATCTTGGAGAATCATCACGAGCAAAACATCAGGGAGTTTTCTGTTCTAATTCTATTTCCCTTATTATTTAATTGTTTTATCTATACAACGAGGATGTTGTATAACTTAAGTGGGGGATAGAGAATTAGAACGTACTTGTCCTCCTTTTTACAAAATAACATGCTACGTGCTTAAAAGTGCTTAAAAATAGGCCAAATTTAAAAAAAATTAGCATGACTTTTGTAAAAATCACTAGTTACCTTACCTAGCGCACTATAACCCTTGATACATATTGTGAGAATTAAGCCTATTCCGTTTCCAATTGCTTACTAAAAATTCCACAATATTATGAGTGTGTCGGTGATGTAGTGGACTTTAGAACTTGGCCTGGTATATCACTCGAGACCGCAACGATGAGTACTATCGATTTAGATGGAGGAACATGTTCAACTGATAAATTTCTAGGATTAAACAAAAAAGCCTACATGTCGTAAAATTAACTAACTACACTGGTTAGTAACCCCCGTGTAACCCTTTGTTTACTCTCACTTTTAGAGTAAGATCCCCTAGAACAACCTGTTGAGCCATTCTTGTCTTTTTTACACCAAAAATTATATGTTTTGTTACACCTTTACACCTTAGCCTACCGTCTAGATTAAGCTTATTCTTATCAAAGTTGCTAGTTTCTTTCGTGTAAACTTTTGTATTTCCTGTGTCAAAGTGAAATTTTCTATCTCTGTAATGGTCAGGAAATTGCGCAATGGGAAAAATATGTAGCTCGTGTGTTTTGCTACTTTCGCGATTATGAATCATGTCTGAAGAAGAAGTGTTACAAGAAAAAAAATTATCCGGATGAATTATGATAGTGAAGACGGTGAAATTACACCGAGATTTATGATGTATTGCAAAAAAAAGGGAAAAATAGAAAAAAAATAGCAAAAAACAGAAGGAAGAAAAATAGTCGGTTCAAAAGAAGATTATACCGAAGGAATTACTTGGAAAGATCGATTATTCGTTGATACGTTACAAAAATCAATGATGTAAAGTCTTGTAAAAAGTGGCCGATATAACCACTTATTCTGTAAAAGTATGTAAAGAGCGGGATGTAAGGGAAGTTGACCATTATGAGAACGCCAACTTAGGTTGTCTTTGTCATTTCTATGATCTAGGCGTTTGTCTATATGTTCGAGTCATTATCATGGAATGGTCGGGGAAAGTTACTAGCAACCGTACCTTATTTGTTGGCTTTAATCTATTTGTTTTGTGAATTTTATTTAACACCCATTTACTTCCCTTTCCATGCAACTAACCTTAAGATCTACTCGAATGAGGATGTGTACGAGCCATGCATGTCTATTTCGTCGTTACGGCCATGTATGTGTGACTCAGCTGCCTTGTTGGATGACGACTTTTGGTGAAAGTTAGAAGCTCCATACCCTATATCGTTCTTCACCTTAACCACTGGTTAAACACGAACGGGGATGTGATCGAATTGTACATGTTTATTCCGTCGTTACGGCCGTGTATGTATGATTCAACTGCCTTGTTTTTATGGTACTTATGGTGAAAGACTGCTGAATGATTAACCCTAAGCCTTCTTAACCTAATTTATCTTTTGACTTGTTCCTTCTTAGCTCTAGTGGTGGAGATGTGTATCCTTGCCAAGCTTATGATATGAAACTAATCATGACCGAGCAATTGAGCGTACCAATTAAATGTTGCACCCTAGATTAGTTGAGTGATCAGAGTGTTTTCATTTCCATATTTCGTGAGGAGCTTGGTAATGTACAAGTGATTAGAACAAAACGATGCTTAAACGGAAAAATCCTTAACTTCGATTGGGATACATTTTCAAAACTTTTCTAAAGTCTACTTGAGGACAAGTAGGATTCAAGTAGGGGGATATTTGATGACATCAAATAACGTCAATTTATAATATCATTTATCCCATCTGTTTTGCCTACTTTTATATAATTATTGCAAGATTGCTTTAAAGTTTATAAATGCAGTAATTCAGGAGTGTTTTGTGAAGACATGCTAAAAGGCGCATAATTTGGAGGTAAAACGAAGACATTTGAAGATTGCTGATTTTTTGACCAATACGCCGTATCCAGCAAAAGAGATACGGCATATCAGTGCCTGAACTTCACAAGAAAACACGTTTGACCAATTCCCAATACGGCGTATCACTCTGCTTCTATACGCCATATCCATGAAGATAACTATTCGAAGATACAGTAAAAAATGTAAATTGGGAATGATATCATTGATTGATTGAGAACGTAGCGCGCACTCCAAGGAATCCATGTAACAGCCCCAAAAATGTGTCTTGGCGGAAATATGTCCGGGAGCGTTACTTCATAATACAACAGCACAAGATACATGAGAACGACCTCTAAATGTGTCGTTTGAAAAGTAATCTCGTTGATTTTCTTGAAATTGATATAACATTTGTCCCATAGTTGCATCACAATGAAAGCTTGAAAGCAATACAACGAGATTTGATCATTTGTATGTAAGTAGAAATCCATGAATGAAATCTTGTCAAATTTAGACTCCAATGCACATCAAGTAAGCCAAGCAACTAATTCACTTGAGAAAAACATGCTTAAAAGTGTCAACATAAAGTTGGTGAGTTTATAGATTTTTGTAAATGTAAATGTTGAAATCCAAAGATTTATAAAGTATGTATGACCATTTCAATCCTTATAATAGTCACCAAAATGTATGCCTGTATATTGAAATCAAAGATGTGTATGACTACTGCATCCCATACGATAGTCACAAAAAGTTGAGTATAGTTGGAACAAAGCGTTTGTAAATTATGCATGACCATTGTATCCAATATAATAGTCACCATGTGTGATTACGATTGCACCCCTAAGTTCATGAAACTGTGACGTAGACTTATATGTATGCCACTTTATTCAAGGCACAGTAAGAGTTCATGAGTATGTGGTTGTTGGCCCTGTAGACACCAATCCAGTTGTGCTCTGACATGGTATAGCGTTTGTTTGTCTAGTGATAGCTAATCACCCGAATGGGGATTGTCAATCCCAAATAGATCTATCTTATAACATTCGTGCTTACCCTACGAGTAGTTAACAGTTTATGCAACTTAAGCTAATCCGTAATCATAAAAGTAAAGTATAGTTGTTGCGTCCATAAGTGTAAACAAGTATTGTATCTCATCGTGAGATATGTAAATGAGTATGTAACTCAAATTGTAAATGAGTTGTAAATGAACAAGTAATGAGTATGAGTCAACCATGTAAATGACTTTGTAAACAAGCATGTTCTCACCCCAAAAGTATATGTAAAACAAGTAAAACATAGGGCTATAAACTCACCTTGATGTTGTAGAACGATTGGCAGGAATGCACATATTAAGCACGGCACAAACGGAAACCGGAACGGCTCGACCAAAAAGTTACGGTTTATCTTAACGGCTATGTCCCACTAGCTTAGGATAATGTATTTGGGTTTTTCGATGGATGATTACATCAACGCGACACGTTGATAAAAGATTTAGATTTAAAGTTGTAATAGTTGGTGGTTGGTTAAATAAAATAAATCGAAAAGTAAACGCAAAGTATATAATATATTCCGTTTATATTACATATGAAAAATGAACAAGTATATAATTCGTACTGTGAATTATATAACAAAGACAAACAATAAAATAAATAATCGAGGTATATAATACTTTGCAAGTATTATATAAGAAACGTGAGAACAATAATTGAAACAAAAGATTTTGACACGTGTTCGGAAATCACCAAATTTAAAAAGTTCTTGTATAAAACTAAACGCACGGTTTAAAATAATATTTAATAAGTTAGTATTTCGTTTTCCTTGACGGGTTTTAGCTAAAACCCCATTTGTAATAGTATAGTTTTCGTTTCTTCTCCGGGTCATTGTATAATTACAATTTAATAAATCTTAAGACTTTATATCTTCGTTCTTATATCGGGTTTCAAAGATAATATAATTTCTAGTGAAAATAGATAATATAATTTCTAGTGAAAATAACTAAGTGTAGAAATTTTTAGAAATTTCGGCATGACGTGTTTGTTTATAAAACGATCCCAAGTCAAAAGACTTTGTTGCAAATCAACTTTCTTAATTCAATTTAATAGAGAACAACCTAGTAATTCAAGTGTATTTATTAATTATTGTCCAATAAACATTATTTCCATATTGTAAGTCCGTTACGAATCGTAGTATATTAAATTCGTCACGAGTCTAATATAATATATCCGATAAATATTAATAATATAAACAGAATAAAACCAAACACAACCTTACGGGCTGCTTAAACGATGAACCAAACACCCCCGTTGGGGTTGTTAAACACAGATCCAAACACCCTGTTTGGCTGCAAATCGCAGAAACAAACACACCCTTATGGCAGTTTAACTGCAGAACCAAACGCACCCTATGTGCTGTTAAACCCAGAAACAAACATCCTTGTTTGGCTGCATTAACCGCAGATCCAAACGCCCCCATTGGGCTGTAAAATCAGCAAACAAACACCCCTTTGGGGCTGTTTTAAACTCGGAAACAAACACCCTTTTCGGGCGTGTTTTTTGGTCAGATAACAAATAAATAACATGAGATAACCGAGAAGAACACGATAGCCACAAGCCCGTCACCCTTAGGGTGCGGCTGTGGTGGCGACTAACCCACACCGAACACCACTTTATGGTGTTTTCGGTTGCGAAACAACCACCCACAAAAACAAATCAATCTAAAATAAAATAAAATAAAATTAGATAAACAAAACCACCTAAATTAGTTATTAGTTTTTAAAAGAAAATGTAACCATCCAATACTTGGAAATATGAGGAGCGAAGGTGGTGGTGGTTTCGGTTGGCTGTGACGATGGGGTGGGCGGCTAAGCTGTGGTGAGTGATGCGACGGGGTGATGGAGATGGTGGCGAGGAGATGATGATGGTGGCGTGAGAATGGTGGCGTGGTGCAACGGTGATGATGTTGATGACAGTGGCGTCGGTGGTGATGGTTGTGGTGAGGTGGCCAGAATCCGGCTGGAGGTGGCCGGAGCGGCGCCGAAAAAGTTATAGAGAGGGAGTGTGTTTGCTAAGTTATATTTATCAAATGAATGGAACCCTAATAGCCTTGATATATATACCATAAAGTTTTAAAAAAAAGGGTCAAGTGTAACATAGTCTAGGGTTGGTTTTGTAAATATTACCACAGGGACCAAAAGTGTAATTTTTGTTAAATAATGGTTCGGGACTCGTTTAGGCTAGTTAACGGTGGATTCAAGACACGAAAATTGCGCCATTGCGTTCCAAATAATTTTTCCATGAAATGTAGGTATTTACATGACTAGTTTTCATAAATGTTTTATAACATTTATATAAAATGTTTATTATTTATTTGTATAGCCATCGGATATCACGGGCACGCTTTGTCCGTAAAATGAAACTTTAATTTAAATAATCGCGTTTTAAGACAACGTTTTTGAATAAAATGATCAATAATTTATTAAATTTTTTTATTAAATAAATTGTGATAATTAAATATAAATTTAATTATTCTTGTGCCGGTACGCGTTGCGTGCGGTGTTCAAAATTTTGTGAGGGTATTTTAGTCACTTTCTACTTGGTTTCGGGTCTCGGGAAAAACTGAAAAGTTGTCCGGAATGCCGTTTTATGTCAAACGCTAGTATACTCTATAATTAATAACGCATTTTGGCGGGTCGTTTTTGATAAGTCAAACTTAGGAATATCATACATTTTCTCGTTTTCAAGTCAAATAAGTTTGAAAAATAAATTTGTAAATGAGATATATGTAATCATAATTATGATTTATTATTTAACGATGTTCCGAAAAATTACCGGTTACGCGTAATCGTTTTTATGTGACAATTAAAGGTCAAAAGACAAAAAGTAAAGTCGGACCCAAAAAGTCAAAGGGTAAAATAGTCATTTAAAATTCCAAAAATTGCCGGTTGTTACAGTACCTACCCCTTAAAGAAATCTCGTCCCAAGATTTAATTTGTGTTAACCGATTGTGTGACCAAGAACCGATTTAAGATTTAATAAACCAGTTCTAAGCAAGACGCTGATAACTTTATTCAGCAAAATTCGATGTTTCGACACTTCTTAATATACATAGATTTTGGCTAGGTTTGAGCAGGATATTTAATCCATAGCTATCTTGTTAGCCTGCTAAGTATTATGAGTTATTCCCAGCTAGCATGACCGTAGGACTTTGTATTTTTCATTTCTGTATCAACTATCATGTATGTTTTCAAAATAATATATATGAAGTGCATGTATTGTGTCATGTCGTCCTCAATGCTGTTATATATTTCCCTTGTGTTGTGATCTCATTTTATTTATTGTGCATATGCCATGTCACGATTGTGATTGTTTGAAATCTCATGTGTATTGTATTATTGTGATTTAAATTCAGAATGCCATTTAAGAGAACCGCCGCAACCACCACGCCTATGACCGATGCTCAGAATAGGTATTGCAGGAACATATCGTTACAAGTTTCATGATTGATATAAACGCGTTATAAATGTTTAAGGGCGGAGTCTCATTTCTGATATCTGCAATGTTCGATGATTAATATCGGACGAGGCTAATGGATGTAAGTATTCAACTTACTTAGGAAGTACGAGGATGAATCAAATCCATTAGCTCAAGTGTGCACAAGTCGGTTAGCTCCACAAACAGTTCATGATTGTAAGAATTTGTAAAGGCAAAAGTAATAACTTAAGAATGAGATAAGGTAGTTCCAAGTGAGGCCTTAAGATTCTGCTGAGTGGTAAGACACGATTGTGCTTCTAGATCTTTTTAACGGATTCCGATGATTATCAGGGTTGAGTTCATACTCGTGTCATATTGGATACCATTAAGCCCACTCATTTATGATTCATTATTTGCATAAAGAAGCGTCCAAATTTATGTAAGTAAGAAATGATAAACTTATGGTTCGGTGATTTACAATTTATTTATTTAAATGAAGAGGCGTCCCAATCCTTTCAAATAAAGAGATTATAAATCATCCTACTTAATAATTTCTGATGCAATACGCGTACTCACATAACCTTCAAGGTGGTGGATGACATGACGATGCATGTGCTCTAATGAGTATGGGACGAGTGTTTAAAACTCGTCTTCGGAGACGGGGAATAAAACAATCAGGCGAGATCGACATAGAGTTCAAGATAGTTAATGAGTACTCGGTTAAAGTAAATAAGATAAAGGTCATTATGAACGAGTCAACATAGCAATTATCATATCAATCCTCCTATTACAAGTCCCGCCCATACAAGACTTGTAATACTTAGATTCATACATAATCCCATGTAAACAGAACTGTGACGGGTTTTGTTAACATAGCAATTATCATATCAATCCTCATATTACAAGTCCCGCCCATACAAGACTTGTAATACTTAGATTCATACATAATTCCATGTAAACAAAATTATGACGGCTTTCGTGTAATACGATATTGTATAAAGTTATGAAAAAAAATATTCTTAGAGACCATTGTTTAACTTACAATGTCTGAGAACGAAGTGAGACCATTGTGCAACTCACAATGTCTAAAAAGTAAAATGAGACCATTGTGCAACTCACAATGTCTTAAGAAATGTTCTGGTATTTATATAAATAACTCTTATATAAATAAACGTACGATATACGCAAAAGGGATGCAAGCATATATATTATATATATGTATGTCATGTAAGCACTTAATGTAACAAGTAATGTAAGCAAGTAAGCAAGTAGTGTGTATGCACTTTGAAAATGTTTGATGTGATGCAATGTTTGTGAAAACGGTTATAGTCTAGGTAACACATGCAACTTAGTTCTCTATAGCCAGTGCTCTGATACCAATCTGTAACACCCCCAAAAATGTGTCGCAACGGAAATATGTCCGGGAGCGTTACTTCATAATACAACAGCACAAGATACATAAGAACGACCTCTAAATGTGTCGTTTGAAAAGTAATCTCGTTGATTTTCTTGAAATTAATATAACATTTGTCCCATAGTTGCATCACAATGAAAAGCTTGAAAGCAATATGATATGTGAGAAATCACATATCCTTTTTATACCAAAAATGGCCTTTAAATGAACAAATTGAGCAAATTATGCTTGTATATTGCTTGTTTTGTCATTTGTGATATGTAGGTACGGATATTGCAAAAATCACAAGAAAACGGTCAAAACCGGGCAAACACGAACACGGGAACGGATAGAGTGTACAAGAGCCAGGAGTTTCTAGCAAAGGTCAACAAAGTCAACCTTGGTCAACCCACAAAAAGACAAAACCCTCAAAAATGCCAAAAACAGCCCTCAAAGTTAAATCAAATTTCATAAATGATCCTTATAACACTAACACCGTTAGTCCTTTTAATATAAAAGGCTAACGGTCGTTAGTCACTTAACCTTAACCCCTTTTAAATATTTACCCAGCCCAAATGAATAAAACCCATGGCCCAAACCCCACAAGCCCAAGTCAACCACCCTATTTTCCCCAGTCAAACCCTCAAACGGGTAAGAAGGGAGCCAAAGGGTTGTTACTATTCATCATCTTCTTCAATTATTACCCTGCCCAAATCAAGAGGTTAAAAGTCCCATCAACCCTCAATCCAACGTGGCCAAAAGAAGATGCTAGTACTATGTGACAACTCAGCAAAGCAAAACGTCATCCCAAGCTTTTAATTGGTCAATTAGGTCAAGGAATGACACGCGGATATCTAAACAAACACACTAAAAGGGAATTTTTGAATTGAAACGCGGCCAAAAGAAGCACAAGAGTAGCCAATTATTGGATTGCCAGCTTGGCAATCCGTGTGCACACTTATTGATCAAACGGCTAAGAATGAGTCTCCAATGATTAGAGAGAAGGAAAGGCTGTGATCAAGCAAAAGGGAGCGTGTAAAGGGACCTAGAAGCTTCCTTCTCCTGCTATAAATAGGAGGCCATCCTCACTCACAAAGGGAAACTAAGAGTAGGAGTAGATGTAGAAGTAGCTTAATGTATTTTTTTCTTTTACTTAATGTAATTTTCACTTAAAAGCTTTGTAATCCTTTTCAATATTAATAAAAACTCCGTTTGTGCTTAATTCTTCCTTTTTCATTTTTGCAAATTGATTTCATAAGTTGTCTTAATAAGCTAATAGTCCTTTGATAAGCTACATTGTTTTTTTAGACTACATTTGTTCACATAAGCTTTCCTGAGCTTATTTGGACTTAGCTATTCAGATTATAGAAGTTATTGGTTAAGGATTTGAAATTTAAGCTCAATTTGGATGATAAGCTAAATTTGGAAGAGCTTATGGGTATTTAGTAGTGCTTATTTAATAAGCTGGGTAGGATAAAGCTTATTAGGACATTAATTACTCCTGTTTTGAGCAAGGAGTTGAGGTACACTTTCTATTTTTATTTTAAGCTTACTTTATTGTTCTGCTTATTTTTATGCTTATCTCTGCTTTTAAATTGCTTATTTCATCTTGTTGTTCTGCTTAGATTATGTTTTATGCTTAATTGGAGTATAGATCTTTTGATTTCATGTTTTTGCTTTAAATTGTCTTAAAATCTTTCCATAAATTACATTAGGTTAGATCTAGCTTTTTGAACTAAAATGATTGTTTAGATTTGTTCTATAGTTGTGGTTAAAGCTCTGCAATATCTGATATTTTAAGTTTTAATGTTAAAAATCATTTTTACAAACTTATTTTGCAACTCTGCCATTTAAAGGGGTGTTTGGCACAAGGTTGAAAATGCGTCAAAATAGGTTAGAAGTTACTTTTGGGTCTTAAATTAGATTTAACTAGTTTACAATAGGTCCTTTAATTAGTTATTTTAAGTGTTTAAAAGCTAAATCTCAAAATTTTAGGTTTATAGAATGCTTAGTTTGAATCTGTGAAAATTTAGCTTGTCTTAGAAGTTTGATTGGTTAGATCTTATTTAGCTGCAATTTTAGGTTGTTTTCATATTTGTTTGAGTCTAATAATGCACTAGAATGAATTGAGTTTTAGTAAGCAACTGTCCTTTTGGTTTTCATTCCTCTTGAAGAGTCAAAATTTAAGTCTTAAAAGCCTAATTTTTAGAAGAAACTTTAGATAAGTTCATGTTTGTTTTTAGATTTGAATTTACATATTTAAGCTTATTTGACATCATTCTCAATTTGTTTTAACTTTTTTTCTTTTTACTAGCTTATGATAGCTTATTTTTAGGGCTAAAGTCACCCTTTTGTCTTTAATAAACTCAGCATGTTCTGAGTAGGGGCACCTCTTTTCATAACTTTTATTTAGCTTTTCTAGTTATTCAAAATTCTTAAAAATTGCTTTTTTCTTTTGTGATTTTTGCTCAAATCTTGTTTCACATTGCTTATTAGGCTAGTTATAGAATAATGGTAGCTTAATTTGCTTAGGTGTTGGATTATTTTAGCTTATGTGTTTCATTAATTTAGTCAAAAAGCCAAAAAAAATTAGTTAAGTCAATTTCTGTCTATTTGTTAAGCCATTTTCTAGCTTATTCAGTCATTTTCATTAAAAGTTGTTTTTGTAAAATTTGCTTATTTCCAGCTGCTTTATAACTTTGTTTTGAAAATTTTGAAAAATAAAAAAAATGCAAAAAGGGAATCCATGGGGGTCGAACCCATGACCTCCCCTTTAACACATATACGTCCCAACTCACACACATTCAAACCACCAGCACCAGTAGGGCTATCTGTCAAGATACCCTACTGGTTATTTCTTATACCTTTTTCATTTTCATGATCTAAATATAAGCCGTAGCTGTTTACTTGCTTTTTAGGGCTTAATTTTCTAGCTTATTTTTAGAAAATCAGACTCAATTTTTTACACTTTTAGTAATTTTCTTAGAATTTTTAGAATAAGTTTTGTATTTTTAATCATTTATTTTTGTTAAAAACTTTAAAAATTCATAAAAAATAGAAAAATAATCAAAAAAATAAAATTCTTTTTTATAAAATTTTCTTTTAATATCTAGAATGCTTAGGATTTAAATTTTCTTCCGTAGGGTTAATATTTTGAAATTTTACTTTTTAAAGAACGGGATTTCGTTCCCATTCTCGTTTTCTTCATTTTTAGCTTAAATTACCATCGGTTTAGAATTTCCTTAGCATTTTCTTTTAAAATAGTCAATTAGGATTAGAAAAAGTTTAAAAAGAATCATTTTAGGTTTAATTTTAGATAATTTAGGATTTAAATGTCGCGTTTTTAATTCCCGTTTACGTTTTAATGCTTACGTGTTTAATTGTCATTTCTTGTTTACTTGCTTCCGTGCATTTATCTAATTGTCATTTATATTTAGTAGGATTTAGAAAAACCAATTCAAAAATCTTTGAAACCATTCAAAACGCGCGATCACGGACTTAACCGATTTTCAATTCACGCTTCGTCGAGGGAAAACGACCCGGGAGGTTTTTGAGACAACTTTGGTTAAAAGTTTGTTTCTTAAATCCGACGGAAAATACTTACTATACTATTATTTGATCTAATCCTTATATACTTATATATATATATATATATACATATATATATATACATATATATATATATATATATATATATATATATATATATATATATATATATATATATATATATATATATACGTATAGCGTATTCGGAGACGTATCACAATACAACGAGATTTGATCATTTGTATGTAAGTAGAAATTCATGAATGAAATCTTGTCAAATTTAGACTCCAATGCACATCAAGTAAGCCAAGCATCTAATTCACTTGAGAAAAACATGTTTAAAAGTGTCAACATAAAGTTGGTGAGTTCATAGATTTTTGTAAATGTAAATGTTGAAATCTAAAGATTTATAAAGTATGTATGACCATTTCAATCCTTATAATAGTCACCAAAAATGTATGCCTGAATATTGAAATCAAAGATGTGTATGACTATTGCATCCCATACGATAGTCACAAAAAGTTGAGTATAGTTGGAACAAAGCGTTTGTAAAGTATGCATGACCATTGTATCCAATACAATAGTCACCATGTGTGATTACGATTGCACCCCTAAGTTCATGAAACTGCGACGTAGACTTATATGTATGCCACTTTATTCAAGGCACAGTAAGAGTTCATGAGTTATGAGGTTTATTGGCCCTGTAACCCACCAATTTCAAGTCGTGGCTCTGACCATGCGGTATAAACGTTCGATTTCCATGATAGCAAAACACGTCACGAACAGGGGATTTGTCCAATCCCAAAAAGATTTTATCTAATAACAAATTTTTTTTTCGCGCTTACCATTCGAGTAATTAACAGTTCATGCAACTTAAGCTAATCCGTAATCATAAAAGTGAAGTATAGTTGTTGCGTCCATAAGTGTAAACAAGTATTGTATCTCATCGTGAGATATGTAAATGAGTATGTAACTCAAATTGTAAATGAGTTGTAAATGAACAAGTAATGAGTTTGAGTCAACCATGTAAATGACTTTGTAAACAAACATGTTCTCACCATAAAAGTATATGTAAAACAAGTAAAACATGGGGCTATAAACTCACCTCGATGTTGTAGAACAATTGGCAGGAATGCACATATTAAGCACGACATAAACGGAAACCAGAACGGCTCGACCAAGAAGTTACGGCTTATCTTAACGGCTATGTCCCACTAGCTTAGGATAATGTATTTGGGTTTTCCGATGGAGGATTACATCAACGCGACACATTGATAAAAGATTTAGATTTAAAGTTGTAATAGTTAGTGGTTGGTTAAATAAAATAAATCGAAAAGTAAACGCAAAGTATATAATATATTTCGTTTATATTACATATGAAAAATGAACAAGTATATAATTTGTACTGTGAATTATATAACAAAGACAAACAATCAAATAAATAATCGAGGTATATAATACTTTGCAAGTATTATATAAGAAATGAGAGAAAAATAATTGAAACAAAATATTTCGACACGTGTTTGGAAATCACTAAATTTAATTAATAAAAGTTCTTGTATAAAACTAAAGAAATTACAATATAAGTTAATAAAGAGTCATTGTTTATAAAAATAACGCACGTTTTATAGTTGAGAATTATGTAAACGATGTTTCAAAGCTTTTACAAAAGTTATGACTTTATCTTCTAGACGGGAATTATAAAATAATATTTTATAACTTAGTATTTCATTTTCTTGACGGGTTGTAGTTACAATAGTTGTCTCATTTGTAAAAGTATAGTTCTCGTTTGTTTATCTGGTTATTGTATAATTATAAATTAAACAATCTTAAAACTATATAACTTAATCCTTTTTCAATTCAATCCGTGTTGCAAATACGCGTGTTTCAATATATATCGAAACTAAACAAAATAATGAATAGCACATTTATTTAACCATTAACAACCATTGATCGGTTTTTATATTTTTAAAATCTTACAATATATTGATTAGTCGATTCATATAAACCAAACGCACCCTAATGGTTTTCCTGCTCACCCAAACACGCCCTTGTGGTTTTCCTGCTCAACCATAAACTCGCCTTAGTGGGTTCATGAACAACCTAACGAACCCTTAGTGCGAAACGGTTAAAAGCAATCGCACCTATGTTTGCTTATGTTAAACCCAAACGCACCTTCGGTGAAACTGTTACCCAAAACTCTACCCATATGCAGTTTAAGAACAAAAACCAAAGCACCCTTTATCGCGAATCTGTCAAACCAACGCACATTTGTGCGGGTTACACAGCCAAACCAAAAACCCCTTTTGGCAATTTACTATAACCTACGCCCTTTTGCAGTTTTGCTAAACGAAACGCACCCTCTCGGTGCTTCACTTAAACCAAACGCATCCATATGGCGAAATTATCAAACCAAACGCACCTGTGGTGCAGTTTTCTATAACCAAACGCACCCTTGTTGGGGCTTCTGCTAAACCAACGCACCCTTTGCGGTGGTTGGTGAACGTGGTGGTGATGGTTGAGTTCGGTGGAGGCGGCAGCGGTGGTGGGTGGGTCGTGGAAATGGCAGCGGTGGTGGCGTGGTTGTAACACCCCCAAATTGGGTCGCAGCGGAATAAGGGTCCGGGGCGTGTTACTTCAAGATCAACAGCACAAGATATATAAGAACGACACAAAAAGTCGTTTAAAATGATACATTGGATTTAATTGAAAGACTTAATACAAAAGCATATAGCTTTACTTGTCCATTGTTGAATATTACAAAAGTTGACAATACATTCCCCAAAATATGATGCACTACATCCTTAGGTGCAATCCAAAATATAACCCAATGCATCCTTGGCATCCCATGCCTATTGATCTCCTGAAAACATTGCTTAAAAACGTCAACAAAATTGTTGGTGAATTCATAGGTTTGATAAATCATAATATGCAGGACCGCAAGACTTTTTAGTGATAATGCAACACATGCAGTTCTCACAAAAACTAGATTAATTTACACTAGCTCATGGACACTAAGCTCGACGATATTTCTTGCAATTAAAACTATATATTGCAATTTCTTTGCCCGATCAGATGTTCAACCCGAAAACATACCTAAATGCGACATGCTATAACGTTCGTTCCTGGTGATAGCAAATCACCCGAACGGGGAGGTCGTTCCCGAATAGATCTATTAAAAAACATTGCGCTCACATAAGTAATTCCCAACTACATCTATGCAATTGACAGTTCATGATAAAGGGGCTCAACTTGGGTTATCGCTACTTAGGCAACATGTAATCAATACTTGCGTCCAATTTATAAAATAAAGCATGTTTTCACCCCATAATTATAAATCATTGAAATCATAAAAACGTGGGGCTATGAACTCACCTTGAGTTCAGATAATCCAAATACCGCAGATAAAGCGTCACGTAAAAGATCGAATGCAACCTAAATTATCATAGGTCGTATAAGTTAGGGAGTACTTGAATATAATTTTATAGTTGTTACATCGTACTATCGTTCGGGCTATCATAATTAAAGAGGTCATGACATGACGTTCGAGGAGTTAAGACACTTTAAATCGTAAATCCAACAACTCGTCGAAACGCCATCCGAAGAGGCCTCATTATGAAACTCCCTAGTAATATAGTACTTTGATAACCACATAATATTCTATATAGCTCAATCACCAACTAATGGTTTTGGAAAAATTGTTTTTAATAAGTTAAAACGTTTATAATTACCGTTTTAGTAAAACTAGCATAACTTTTGCGTTTTAAGCCCGATTCTTGCGTTTCTTATGTCCATCTTTTCGTATTAAGACGAGTTAATCGATATTTTGAATTTTTATAAATTTTTTTATCCCCTGTATGAACAGTAACTTTTTCTGTTCATTGACAGACATGATTTTTATTAAGATTCGCTTTGTGCGTCGTAAAACCCGTAAATGTGTATTCTTATTCCGTTATTGCTCCGTTTTTAATGATTCTTTCGGAGGACGTTCTGTATTTGAAAGTTCTATATATTTATGAGGTTTACAAAATATATAACTTTCTGTCATGAATAGAAACTTTTATAAAATAGTTTTTATAAGTGATTAATTGGGTAAAATCGCGATATTCAAACTCATATGTTATCAATTGAAAAAATTACGTATTCTTATCATTTTGGAATTCCTAAAATTTGTATTATTTATTAAAAATACTACCCTTGCTGTTTGAAATTTTTATAAAATGTTTTTTATAATAAAATGTATTTACGATCCTAGCTTTTCTTCGTTTTATTACGTAAACTTGTTTTTAACGTACACTTTTTGTTATTAATCCGTTTAACAAGTTTCTTACTTTTTCGGAATCGTCGTGAAATGTATTATCTTATAAAAATATAAAATGAGTATGTAAAAATTCGGATTTTGGACAGAATGTTTGCTTAAACTTGTTGACTCCATTTGTAACCTTTTCTTTATACTTTACTACTTTTGTATTTTATCACAAGTCTCATATATCATATATATTATAAATCATACATATATTAAATGTCTATTGTCCATATTAGTCCTCATGTGTCCAAGTTACTCATGTCAACAAATCCATTAATCTACTTTAAAACCATAACATTACCTTAATTTACTAGTTTTCTCAATAATCATTTTTAATAATAATCAAGTGTGTACAAGTATATTTCTTTCCATATGACTTTATTTTAGTGTTCTATTAGCATGATTAAAAGTCCATAATCAATATTAACATGTCTTATGTATTTCTTTAAGTTGAAACATATTATGAAGTTATGAAAACCCTAATTAATCCATAATCATGTTTACACCAAAACCATATGATACAACATTTTCTCATCCTTTTAACATAATGTAAGTTATTAACACAAAATATGTACAAGTATTCCATGTGGTCATTTCAAGTGAAAACTTATTTTCATGATTAAAAAACTAAATGGTGATTTAGAGCAATAGAAATATCATATGCATAATAATGAAAATTATAAAAACATAAAGAGTTTAAATGGACCTTAAGTGGGATGATAATGATGATGAACAAAGTATAACCTTGTTTAGCCACAAAAACACAAACTTGCCCTTAATAAACCCCTTACTTTCCTTCGCTAAACCCTAGCTTCCTTTTTCTTGATTATAACTTGGAAATGGTTAACCAATGCTTGCAAATGTCTTAGAACATCTTAGGATATGTGTATATAGAAGTGTAAGGGTTGTAGAAAATTTTGTATGGATTTGGTTGGGTGATGCTATAATGCCGTAGCATATATGGAGCACAAAGAGGGAGTTTTGTGAATTTTATCTAAGTGTAATGTGTATAAGAGTTAGTTGCTAGTTATGTGTATGTATATAAGATGTATAGTTGGTCAAGGAGACATAAGGGGTGTCCTAGGGATGGCCAAGGCATGGTCTTCTTGGTCAAGGCATGCGGGGGTATGGTGTGCCTTAAAGGGGTTATGGCATGAATTGGACATGTTGAAAGTATAATGTTATTTTTCATGTATATCTTTGTACATGTTGTATTATTTTCGGCAAAAGTAAGGTATACAATATATATTTATGTAATTTTTATGTATTGGGTACAAAAGTGGGTATTTGTTGAAGCGTAGAAAAGTTTTCGTGGTTCCGGGAAGTGCCTAAACGCATTTATAGCGTAACGTATACACTTTACGTATCTATTAAAAATAAATGAACAAAAGTTAATAATTATCTTAAATAATTATATAAAAAACCCTTGCTGTGTAAACATTTAATTGTTTGATGCCCGTTTACATTGAACGCTAATTTTTGGCGTACGCGATTTAACCTAACGTTTACAATTTCAAGTAAATGCATACAATACAAAAGGTACATTGCGGATTTGTTGACGTCGTCAATGACTTGAAAACACAGGGTGTTATAGTGGTGATGATGGAGATGGAGGATGATGACGGGGGTGAAGGTGAGGTGGTGGAGGTGATAATAACGGCGGCTGAGCCGCGATGTGGTAGTAGATCGGGTAGATCGGAAGTAGATCTACATATTTGTATATTTTTTGGGTGGCGGCCGACGGCGGCGACGGTGGCCAGAGGTTGGCCGGAGATTGGTGGCGGCGCCGGAAGTTGAGGGGGGGAGGGATGTGTATACGTGTGTATTGTTATATATAAAAAATGAGTAACCTAATAACTATATATATATATATATAATGATATATATATATTTATATATATATATATAGTATTTAATATATATATATATAAGTTATAAAGAAAAGTGACAAGTCACAAGTGGTCTAGGGTTAATTGTGTAAATATTTCCACAGGGACCAAACGTGTAATTTTGTTAAATAATGATTCGGGGCTCGTTTAAGCCACTTAACTGATGAATTAAAACACGAAACTTGCGCCATTGCGTTCCAAATGATTTTTCCCACAAATATGAGTATTTACATGACTAGTATTTTATAAATGTTTTATGAAATTTATTTAAATGTTTATTATTTATTGGTGTAGTCATCGGTTATCACGGACAAACTTTGTCCGTAAAATAAAACTTTAATTTAAATATTCACGTTTTCAACAAACGTTTTTCAATAAAGTGTTAAATAATTTATTAAATAATTTGTGATAATTAAATATAAATTTAATTATTTTTGTGTCAGAACGCGTTGTATGCGGTTTTCAAAATTTTTACGAGAGTATTTTAGTCATTTTCTGCTTGTTTTTTGGTCTCGGGTAAAACTAAAAAGTTGTCTGTAATGTCGTTTTATGTCAAACACTAGTATACCCCATAATTAATAACGCATTTTGGCGGGTCATTTTTATAAGTCAACTTAGAACTAACATCTATCTTCTCGTTTTCAAGTCAAATAAATATGACAAATAAATTTGTAAATGAGATATATGTAATAATAATTATGATTTATTATTTAACGATGTTTCGAGAAAAATTACCGGTTACGCGGTAACCGTTTTTATGTGACAATAAAAGGTCAAAAGTCAAAAAGTCAAGTCGGACTCGAAAAGTCAAAAGGTAAAGTAGTCATTTAAAATTTCAAAAATTGCCAGTTGTTACAGTACCTACCCCTTAAAGGAATCCCGTCTCAGGATTCGATTCTTTTTAACCTACTGTGTGACCAAGAAAAGATTTAAGATTTAATAACCAGTTTTTAAACATGGCGTTGATAACTTTAGTCAGCAAAATTAGATGTTTCGACACTTCTCAACATACCAAAAAATTTGGCTAGGTTTGACCAGGATATTTAATCCATCAAAATAGGTATCTCAAATAGATATCATTACAGGTCTTATGACTGGTATAAACGCGTTATAAAGAAGGTCTCTTAATAGTGAAAGCTTCGAAGGAGGAAGTGTAGTCGCGTGAGTATGTCTGTATAAAGTTTTAACTGTTTACGGGCAGTGTCTAGTTTCTGCTATCTGTAATGTTTGGTGATTTACATCAAACGAGGCTTATGGATGTAAGTATTCAACTTACTTGACAGTACTAGGATGTATCGCGACCTAAGTCTTCGCACTAGTGGCCCGAAATGAATAGTTCGACTAGATGTTTCGTCGATAGGTGTTTATCTGGTTTAAGGGGGTTGCATTACCTATTGGATAAAGTTGTACAAGCTGGGACCGCTCCAGGACCCAACAACAGCAACCATAACAACAATAACTATAACAAACGGTGATGGGATGCGGAGAGTGAGGACATTTCGAGAAACAATACCCCCAGAATAAAGTTCAACAAATGGGAGGAGCTCGTGGAAGAGCTTATGCGATAGACGGCGGAATATGGTACTCAGTCGTTAGTTCGAAGATGAATCAACTCCATTAGCTCAAGTGTGCACAAGTCGGTTAGCTCCACGAACAGTTCAT
>BQNB010071618.1:0-27936 GCA_026074375.1 Tanacetum coccineum
TTAGTTAAAATGGATTGAAGTTGAAAGAATAAGCCGTAGCTTGGAATTAGGGTTCATATAAGGATTTTAGGGTTTTCTAGCTTTGTAATTCCCGTACATTGTTGAAGCAAGGATGGATAATGATGGATAAAGGTTTGTAAACTCATTTTATGTGTTTACAATGACTCTTGGTTGATTATTTAGGATTAAAATGGTTAGAAACGAGTAAACGGGTCGAATGATCATTTGGGGCTCATTTAGGGTTTCTTGGATTCGATTCTTGTATAAATGAAATAAGATGATGAAGTAATGATGAAATAATGATTGAATAGGATTTATATGATTGTAAAATAAGTTATTGCAACTTATTTGAGTGTTGGTTAAGGTTTAAAATGGATTATAATGAAGAAACGGGTCATTGTGTAGTATTTAGCTCGGGTTAGGGTTTCTGACTTTTGAATTAGGGTTTTGAGTGCAAAAAGATGTATGAAAGTTTATGAATAGAATAATTAGGGTTTACACATTGTATATTGAGTGTAGTAGCTTGTACATAAGTGGTGGTGAAGAAATTGGAATGAAAACGGAGGTAAAACGGCTATTTTGGAGATCATGCTTAATGACTTGTACATTGAGCTTTTAGAGACTTGTACTTTGACTTGAAGAGATTTTATATTTCAAATGAGATGTTATATTACTTGTACATATGCTTTAGTAGCTTGTGCATTCACTTTAGATATTAATCATTCATGGAATTAGGGTTTAGAGGCATACGATAACGGTTTAAAGCCCGTTTTGATATAACGTTGCGAATGGTACATTATAGGAATAATGTACTTTGTAATAAGGATATGATGATATTGACTTGACATATTGTGATGTTTGCTTGACATATATGAAGACAGAATGGCCATAGATAGGTTGCGTGAGCTTGTCTACTTTAGTTATGCAAGTTACATGACATACTGAGATATTGACAATGCAAGTAATGTAATAAAGCGAAAAATTTCCCCGTATAATTGTGATCATAGTAAAATAGGTTGATGAAAATTCTTGGATTGTTATATTTGGTATACTTACAAGCAGAGTCTAAGGAATTATTTAGAGGATTTTGTGATTTTCCTTGTTCCACTATTTCCCTAAGAATCACAACTTGTTCCTGAGTGTGCCTAAGATAGTTAGAGTGAGCTGTGAACAATCTAAGGGCTATTGGTTCCACATCAATCTTAAGCATTTCTTAAGCAATGGTGTTTTTGGTGACAACATTATTAGCTAAATCTTTTCCTTTAAGTTTCCTTAATTCATCCTTGAGAGCTGTAATGACCAAATCTTTTTCCTGAAGACTTACATTTAAATCAGATATTTCCATAGACTTTTGATTGACTTGATTAACTAAAGCATCACATTGTTCTTTTGATCGAATACGTGTAGGTTTGATCGAGTCATAAAGTTGCTTATAGGTCTGTTTCAAATGTTCATTCTCAGAAATAAGTTTTGACACCCTATGTTCCAATTCAATATTTATTGTTTCAATCTCTTCTATGTCTGTCTTTATTTTTTCCTCATTCATATTTCCACTTAAAGATTTAATTCTCTTTCAACTTCCTTATGACCGTGTCTTTCTCTTGCGACTGAGCTTTCAATTCATTAAATTCAAAGTATTGATCAAAATTTGAAGCACTTTAATTTGAAACAGAATTGTCCCTTTGAAAATTTTCCTGATCAAGCTGAGTATCAACTTCTAAAGAAATGCAATGTTTTTAAGAGTTGTATAACTTCTGAACAGTTTATCATAAGTCTTCTTTTTTAATGAAATCCTTTTTGTTGAGAAGTTCAGTCTCAAGTTTGAGACACTTTTTACATTCATGCACATTTACAAAAGCATTATCCACAGTAGAAGTCATAATTATGTTCACTATATCTTTGTTAATGACTTGTTCCAAGGGTCGTTGGTTCTCATTCAAAACTTGATTCATTTTAACTTCAAATGTTTTGGACTCTAAACGATGTTGTTCCACAGCCTGTTCTATTTGATGAAAGACGTTTTGGACTTTAGTAAGTTCATCAATTAAATATTGATCGAATGTATTGAATATGTCCTTCAGAGCTTTTACAAATGGAATAATTTCATCCCTAAAACAAGCTTTTGTATGTTCAAACCCCCACGAGCCCTCAGTGATGGCTGTGGCCATGGTTCTTTCTTTGATAACCATGAGACAACCACGTCAATGCCAGCAAGATGTGTTTAAGTTTCTCAAACTCGTAGTCACACATTCTGACTTTAGGAAGTTCTTGGAACCTCGACCTTGTGTGGACTACAAGAATATACTAGGATCTTGAAGGAATTCCATGAGAATCTGAGACCAAAATGGCTTGTTTACAGATAATTCGAGTTTTGGAACAAATCGTTTTCAAAATCTGAGAAAGATTGATGGAGAAACAGCATAATCAACTGTGTGGTATTAACTTTCCTTACAAAACTCATTGTTGTGGAAAACTAAAAGGTGGTTGAATAGTTTTAACCGCTTTGTATAATAAAGGTTTGAGTGTTTGTAAAAAATTCTAGATTTTGAAATTTTGTGAAAATAACACTGCCATAATATGAACAATATATTATCTAAACAATTGATATATAGAAATGAGGTTGAGAATGTAAGATGAAGAAATAAGAGTAAAAACAATCAAAACCACAACGCGAGGATTTATAGTGGTTCAGTATACGAAGCAGCCTTTTCACCCTACTCCACTCCCCGAAGCACCTAACTTGGAGAGATTCGATTCACTATGTCACAACTCTCCTTATGGCGGAGAAAACCGTACACAACTTTAGCTTACACGATTACCGACACAAAGCAAATGTTGATTTCAACTTAGCTATAAACCACCTATCCACAACACGAAACTTCACGACTCACAACTTCACAACTTCTTCATAACTTCAAGACTTCCTCTCATTGAAACCTTCACGACTTACTTCACCATACACTTAAGCCACAACTAACTAACACTACTAGGGTAAAGTTATCACATGATCTATCTAGACCTACATAATTGCCAAGATCATAGCTACAACGAACATAAATACAAATATACAAAAGAGTTACAAGTATGAGATGGATGAATAAGATTGCAAACAACACACAAAGGTTAATAACTTTCTTCCATTGAGGATGGAATATTCTCTCTTAGCATTTGAGGAATTAGAGCTTGGATCACTGGAAACAAAGCTTTATATTAAAGATCAATAGGACGTGATGAATAGTTGGGGCAATTTTAGAACAAAAAGAAGAGCGGTAACAGTGAGAAAATTTAATGGGAAAAGTCCAGTATTTATAGGACAAACTGGGGGAGCGTCTACCTAGGGGCGGTCCCCTTAAATAGGGGGGGCGGTCCCCTTATATTTTAAGGACCGGCCGTGTAATTAATGGGCCCGCCCAAGACTAGGCGATCCCCAGTTTGTCCTTTTGTGTAGGGAGAATTTTTTGGAACTTTCTAGCCGTTTTAAGTCAGAGAAATTTGAATTTCAAAATGTTTATTTTGAATAAAACATTTCTTTTAATTGTAGAAAATGTTTTGTAAGCACTTATTTTATCCATACCTTTACTTGATGTATTGTGTTGAAATTAGAATTAACTACTATTACTAGTTTACCGTTTACATTTACGTTGAACGTTTTCTTATAATTTGTGATAATCAAACGAAAAAATTGAAAAAATATTAGTAATGTTACATTAGACAATCTTTTTTTATCAACAATCTTCCCCCTTATTGATGATGAAACATTGAAACTCATTAAATGTAAAATTATTTTTAAACAAGTATGTTAGTAAAGGTTCATGTCATTTCCTCCCCCTTTTTTTGTACTGAATCAACAAAACATCGTCGAGAATTGCATTAAATATTGACGGAATAAATGCTCCCACCTTGATGTTTGCTCCCTTACGTACGAGAGCACCACGGAATCGAGTTTATGGTATACTTTGGCTACAAAAACGAGTTTAGAACAATACAAATATTCTAACATGAGGTAACAAAAGAAGGAAAAATATACAAGTGCAAGCAAACATCAAAGCAAAAAATACTTCATTCATTAAACAAATGGTTGTGAATAACACACAAAGCATACATAAAAAAAAAACAAATAGGCTTTAGAAGCGATATTATTACAAAAAGAAAAATCCTAATAGCCATAGAAGATTTGACTTGCTTGGATACAAAAGGATTTGAACCGATTATTTGAAGGCATATTACGAGATTAGTTAGTTGGAGATTTGGAGCGGTGGCGGTGTAAATAGGGTAAATCTCTATTAACTCTAGGTGGTGAATGAAGGTCGAGTGAGGAGGAATACAATCTATGATATCCTCACTTAAGCAAGGAATTTTTTTGGTGAAGATGCAACAAGAGCAATACCAACATGGGTTTTTAACTTGTTGAGATGTTTGAGGGAGTGGGTTAATAAGTTTGAGGAGTAAGGGATGAGGGAATGTTGTTTTTGTTTTTGAGTGAGAAGCATGTCTAATATTAGATAGGTCCTTGATTGATTAATGTCATCCAACTAGGCTTTCTTTTACTTGAGATAGAGAGGTAATGTGTGAGTTTGGGTGTTGACTTGAGGTGGAGCTTGATGTAGCAAATATGTGAGTTGATGGGTGAAGATAGAAGTGAAGGATGGAGAACAACTTGTGGTGAATGTGGTAGTGTCCTTAATGGAAAGATGTTGGTAATGACCTTGATTGGGTGATTGTTTTCCTTGAGATGGTTCATGATGAGATGAGTGATGTTTTTGGTATTGGTGAACGATGTATTGAGCACATATGATTATTTAGTAGTGGAGAAAGGTTTAAATAAGGACAAAATGAACATTCAAAAGGAAAAATCCAAGAAATGTTTATTATGAGAAGTTTAGTGAAAACTAGTACTAAGTCTAAGAGGGTGTTTGTTATAAAGAAAGGAAAAATAAATTTTTCCCCGTGTTTGCCTAGGTCCGTCCCTTAATAAGGTCGGTTCCCCTAAAATTAATGGGCCCGCCCTTAATGAATTAAGGGGGCTGCCTAGCTGGTTATTTCCCAGATTTTTCTTAAAATACGTTATTTTTCTTATAAAATTTTGTGTGATGGATTTCGTGTTGGTGGTTAGTATGCAACAAGTCCATGCATTTTATGGCAATAAGGATCTTTTAGCAAACATATCATTTAAGAGCAATCAACATTATATATATATATATAGTATGATACTATATATATAAAATAATGATTTAGAAATATGACAAGATGTAAGACAAAACTATTTCACTAATTTTAGCATATACTCATATATGAATTAGAGAAACCAAAAAAAATGAAGAACTATATAAAAATAGTAAACAAATATTGGAGCAACAAAGAATTTTTCTTGTCAAAGAGGCTAATTAAAATGGAAACTAACTTGATGTGCAATGAACTAGTGTGTGCCTAAATGCACAAAGTGATAGATTAGCGATTATTTCGACACTAAGACATGCAAAACCAAGCAGATTAATCGCAAATGCTCCTTGATTAATTTTGTTCAACCCAATTGTCCGAAAAATATATATTAGATTAATATACTCTTCACAACAATAAGGCAATTCATTTATGCATAGGTGAAAAATGTTTTTTAGCATAGCTTAACAAATACTGAAACTTTGGATTTTTATGTGCTCCTTGTTGTGAAAGAACTTTTTTAGAAAATATTAGTTGGGATTAATTGTATATATGATAAGAATATTCATTGAGATAAGAAGAATAGTAGCTCAGTTTTTTTATAAACTTTCCCAATCTTGTTTTGTTGTGTAAATAGAAACCCTAAAACTCAAAAAGAATAAATAAATTGATCCAGTGGGTGGTCCCCTTAAAGTCCGGCGGTGTCCCCTTAAAATAAAGGGCCGACATCGTGTTTGAAAATAATTTCTCAGGATTTTTGGTCAAACAATTTTTTTTTGATGATTTTCTTTATTATGCCCGAAAACTTAACGATTGATCCATCATTCCTAGGCGCAGACCTAAGTAGTAAAATGACTACGTTTAAGGTTGTTTAGTTAATAGCGGCTAATTAGTTTCCGATTGACCTTTCTATAGAGATATGGCCTTTTTGAACATTATCACGAAGGTAGTGATGACGAATCTCATGTGTTTTGTTCGAGAGTTTTAACGGGATTCTACTTAAGTCTATAGCCTAATATTTGTTATCACACAGTTATGGAAAGTCGTCTAACCTAGGACGCATAGTCTATGAGAGCTTGTCTTCATCCATATAGCTTGTTGACATGCCGTTCTGGCACTAATACGTAATCTCTTCGGTTGTGGAGATGGGGCGAAAAGCGGTTCGACTTCTTTAAAACCACATGTCAGACAACACCCATAAACGTCCAACACACTAGTTCTCTTACGTTCCACGAATCTCTCCGCATGATCTGAATCTGTATACACTATTTTACTATGCCGATCCCTTTAGAAAATACCAATAATCCTACAATCGTAGGGCCTTTAATTATCGAAGATACGTTTAACCGCTTCTAGGTGAGAGAGGTTTTGGGATCCTCTTGAAAGCGTGCACAAAGGAAAACACTAAACATGATATCGGGTCTACTTGCCGTTAAGTATAATAAACTACCTATCATGCCTCAATATTTGTTATTATCAGACGGACATACCTTCTTCGTCTCTCGTGAGTTTGGGTTTCCGTAGACATAGGGTCTTTAATTGGCCTAGAGTCTTCTAGTCCAAATTTCTTAAGCAATTCCTTAATATATTTTGATTGATTAAAAAATATTCCATCATCTAATTGTTTTATTTGTAATCCTAAGTAAAAATTAAGTTCCCCCATCATGAATCATATTCAAACTCATCATGCATGATCTTGGCAAAGTCCATCACACATGGTCTTTGACAAGTTTGATCCGAAATATAATGTCATCAACTATTTTGGACAATAATGAGATTGAGTCTTCTTTTTTATAAGAGTGTGTTTATCTTACCATTCCCAATGAGTAATTAAATGTTTAATAAGAAAGAGGCTTTAATCTAATCATACCAAGCTTTTAGGGCATGTTTAGACCTATACAGAGCTTTCTTAAGTTTGTAGACATAATTAAGTTATGCGAAGTTCATGAATCCCGAGGTTTGTGCCCACGAAAACCTCCTCATTGTATAAAACCGTTAAAATGCACTCTTTACATCCATTGGGTATAACTTAAAGTGTCTAGTGCGCAATACATAAGCTAAAATATTCTTATGACCTCTAGTCTAGCTACGGGCATCATTTTTCGTCGTAAATCAATTCCTTCTTGTCTGTGTATTATAACCTTGGGCGACTAACCTAGCCTGTTTCTAGTTCCAACCAACGCCATTATTCATCAGTTTATTTCTATATACCATGATTGTTCCTATTATGTTCATATCCATGGGATTTTTGGGAGCTTAGTGTTCCAAACATAATTTGTTTTGAATTTGTTTTAGTTCCTCTTGCATGACCATTACCCAATTTTCCACTTTTAATGCATCATTTATATTTTTATGTATATATTGGTCAGAAATTAACAAAAGAAAAATTGCTTTTGTCTTGAAGCTTCACCTAAAGATTTTCTTTTGATTTAGATTACCAATAACGTTTTCTAGGGGAGATATTGTAGGTCATATCTTTAGGTATTACAATTTGAATTATTTTCTAATGACATGTCTCAAATGATTGCTTATGGTTTTTGTTTTTACTAACCTCGATAGCTTCTTCTTCTCACACTCATCATCTTCTAATGGTGATGTTTAGGAGGGGAGGGAGTTTTCATCAATGTTTACATTCAACGACTCTTCAACTTTCATTGTTTGTTTGTTAAGTATTATGTAAGCTTTACTATTTTGTGAATATCCTAGGAAAACACCTTCGTATGACTTAGGGTCGAACTTGGTGAGGTAATCCTTTGTATTAAGAAACAAAGCCATTTACTTCCCGAATACTCTAAATTAATTAAGGTTTGGTATCCTACCTCTTAAACAACTCGTATGAGTTTTTCCTAAATAGCGTCTAATGGAAACTCTCATTAATTATAAGGATGATGTATCGACCACATTACATACACCAAAATTTTTGAGGAATGATTTGTTCGTCAATTAACAATGTTTTTACTCATTTCCATATAGAGGTGCGATTTTTCCTTTCTACTACCCCATTTGATTGGTGAGTACGAGGACTGAAAACATTGTGATGATATCCCATTTAAATCAACTAATAGTTTCCAAATATACTTCTTTATCAAATTACCCAACTATGATCAGTTCTTAAGATTGATAACAAAAAACCATCCTAATTATTTTGGATCAATTTTACTAATACTTTGAATTTTTCGAAGCCCTCAGTTTTATTTGCTAAAAAATCATCATGGAATCCAGAATATGTCATCTACGATTACTAAGTAATAACGTATTTCCTCCATTGCTTCGGTAAGGCGGAAGGCCAAATAATATCCATGTGAAGTAGTTTTTCTAGGCATCTAGTTTTTGAAAACTATATTTTTAGCCTTTGACTTGTATTGACCTTGGTTTTCCCAATTTTGCAAGCATCACAAAAATGTCATTACGATTTTAGTTTAGGAATAGGTTTTCACAGTAATTCCTTTAGATGCAAATATAATATACTAGCATATAGCGTTACCTAATCTCCTATGCATAGTGTGAAGTTTGTCGCCATGTTGGCAATGCCTATAGTGTCTTTTTGGTTTAATTCCAATTTCATTACATATATTCCTCCAGTTCCTAATTCCTTTTCCTATAACTATTTTCGTCTTTGATTATTTTACTATCGGTTCAGGTTAAAATATTTACTTTGCATTGTGTTACACATATTTGACCTACACTAAGCAATTTATACGTTTAAAGTTTATCGAGTAACAACCGTTAGACTTGAAGTTAGTCAAACCATTAGTGTTTAGCTTATGTGTCTGTTGCAAACTACGTTACTGTGAATTTTATGTGTGAAACTATTATAGAGTTTGTGTGGAAATGTGAAGATTGATAGTCAATCCATTGGAAGGCGTGATCGTCTCATTAAGGATATCTGTATTTGTGTTAAATTTATTGAGATTTTTCGTTCACTTTGTGAGTGACGAGAAAATAGTTTCATTGAGATTTTGGCCATTTATGTGTTAAATGTGTAAGTAATATATACACATATACGTATTATGGTTAGTAAATTAAAGATAAGATTAGGTTTTAGAGGTTAAGTTAAGCGAAATGAGTTTAGTTACAAAATAAAGTTTTGTTTGGTAAACTTATCCATACTATAGAAAGTTGAATTTAGAAATGAAAATGTTATATTTTATAAAGCGTAAAGACGTAGGTTTTACGAAAGAAGTTTTGGAGAAAGTTTATAGCTTTTTAAATTCTCAAACTTTCATCAATACCATTTTAGTAAATAATAAAGAAATAAAAAAAAAGAAGAGCAGTCCAATGGCTCAACTTGTAGAAAGTGGTATATCCATTTGCCTATAAACCAAACCAAGGATTAGAAATACAGAAGTTTTTTTCTCCCGTTGCTCCTTGGTCGACCGAATCCTCAAGAGAAAAAAAAAAAAGTTTTTTTTTATCAATTTATAAAGTAATCATTCTATTCATCAGTATAATCTTCTTTTATTTTATGCCGTGTTAATTTTAGTAATCTAAACAAGATGCTAAATTTTTTTATTCAAAGAAATTTCATTAGGTTTTTTCTGAATTAGGTTTAGTCCTAATTGTATATTAATGGTAATAAATGATTAGGTGTTCATAATTTTAAGTGGTTATGATTTTAATGAGGAATAAGGGCTGAATTATGCGTTTTGTGTTGTTTAATTAATGAGCAAATTTAGGTCAGAAATGTTGGGCTGAATATCTCTATGAATAGAAAAATGCAAACGAGACAGATTCTTTTTTTTAAACTGTAGATTTTTTGAATCGTCTTTTTTTCAAATAAATCCGGCCTCAACAGTTTCTGAGGTCGGAAGTCAATTAAATAATTTTTAACAAGGATCTCGTTGTCCAAAACTTGTGATTTCAGAGCGAATTTATGAGTCAAACTTAAGAGGTGAAAAACCTACTTAAGAAGTGTTTTAAATTAATCCCCTCTACATAAATTACCTTAATATTTCTGATAAGAAACCCAAAAGGGCTAAGGCTAAAACTAATATTTAAAGTTGGGGTGTTTTAAGTCGAAACTTTTTGGTGTGCAATCAGACCCAAAATTGACCAGTTTGTAAGTTTGATTTTCAAGGGTATACTTATGGGTTGAATGAATGCATGGGCTTCTGGATGAGATTTAGTAATAACACATGTGGGGCAGTTTGAAATTTTGTGGGAATTTGTGGATGCAAATGTTTGGTAGGGGTATTTATACGATGCAAGTTGGGTAAAGAAATCAGCATATGAGCAGAAGTTGAAAGTGTTTTAATAATATGAAAGTAGAAATAATAAAAAGATATAATGAAATATAAAATGATGTAGAGAGTCTTTTACATAAGATAAAGAGTAGATATAGATCCATCATTAGGTTTTTATATTTAATTAAAGCTTTAGCTACCGATGGTTAACATGAGCTTTTATTGGTATAGTTGTTAAGAAGGAGTTTGATTGCGTTGTAGCTGCGCAAACTAGTGAGTTGTCATAGACCATCTTTTTCTAAGATTTTCCATATGGGGTGGAACATGTCTTGAGTATGTGATGTTTTATTACTGTGATATTGGATGGTTGATCTTAAAAATGCATGTGCTGGTGGCTTATTACTTGCTATGTGTATGAATTGAATAGACAAGTGAAGCCTGGGTTGGCTTGGAGTCGGGATTGTTCCCGTCCCCACATTGGGTATAAAGCCGAGCTATTTTGTATGAGCTATAATGATTTGAATTGTGTTGAGTTGAGACGGATTGATCTATAGTATGTGATAAGTTCATGAAATGCCATGCAAACATGTTTATCCTTTTTAATATCACAGTTAATGAGGTAATTGTTTTGAAATGCTTTTGAGGTTGGTGTCTATAAACTCTAGGCATCTCACCAACCTAGTGTGTGACACAAAGGTGTTTTATGGCATCGTTTTCGAGGTAACTCAAGTGAATCGAAAAATCTTAATGGATAGAGAGTTGCCAGTGAACCATAATGATGGCAAGTTAGACGAACTATAGATTATTGCTTATGGCCGTTTTATTTGATTCTAGACTTTTGTTTTGATATTATAAGACTTGTATGGATGGAAATCCTTATTCTATTCATATTTGGTCCATTGGTTTTTTTGTTGATGTTATCATGACACGCTTGTGTCTTTTCATTTATTAACTATTTAGTATTCCTCTTATAAAGATTACCATTGCTATGTTAATATCTTTCATGTTATGCCAATCGCGTTTCCTCCTTGCGGGTGTGACAGATTGGATTTCAAGAACAAGGTATAAAAATTATAGGTGGTTGAACCTAAACTATAACCTAGGAGTCCTAAGTATGAATGCATTTAAGGCTAAGTGTTTGTATAGCATATATACTGTATGTTCCACTAATCATAAGCATGTAATTCGCTCTATTTTTGAGGGGGGCTACTATATAAATGTTGAAATATAATTACTTTTTCATTATGGGATCTAGATAGTATAAACCCTTTGGTGATTCTTTTATATGTCTTCCTCCTACCCTTAAGTGATATCGTTGGAGATTGGTGTTACCTCAATGACCCACGAAGTTGGTGACTGTTTGGAGAGAATAGTCAAACCCAAGCGAGGCCCAACATTGAGTTTGTAATTTCGTTTCCTACCCTCGATGCGTTGCTATAAACGAGGATTGCATGTTTATATCTGGGCGCGATGTAACTTTCTGAGATCGTTTAGTCGATTGGGAATTTATGTTCGTTAGATGGATTATTATTGTCTGATATATATTTGCAGTTATTATTAAGTGCTTTGTGTAGAAGTGTGTTATCTAAATGAGATGTGGTGGTAATTGGAAGTCAGTACACGTGAGTGCAAAAGGTTGCAATTATAAGTTATGTCGCGAACATAATTAGAAAGGCAACCACGACACGTTGGACATGTGACTTGATTTGCATTGTATGCATAGTTTGCTTGTATGTATTATAGAAGGATGTAATTTTGGATAGTTAAAAAAATTGTAGTGTGATTGATGTGAATCCTGTTTGAGAGGTTGAGTGGTCCGAGAATCCTCTCTTAACCGGATTTTGCAATTATATTAGGTGGGTTCGCAATTATATGTAAAGGTTCCCTGTTCATCTATCTTTTGTAGATACATCGGCTATACCGTGTGAGTGGGTTGGTTGTTCACGATTCATTAAGTGGTTCGTTAGGCTCGTTGATTTCTTGAGAGAATTCCATCGCTTGTGGTTGGTATTCTAGGTGTTATACATAGAAGCTGATGTTCGAAACGTTCGTCCGTTCGACGTTTTTTGAATTGTTTTCCTTTTGTCTAAGGGAGACGATACATTTTGGTTGGTTTCTAAGACCTTTGGTATGGATGAGTTTTATGTTTTTTTTTGGTTTGCAAGATTTCTTGTCGTGTTCGTGTTTCAAGTAAATTAATATTATGTAATTGGAAATATCTTAAGGTAGTTGGGGTTCTATTTTGCTATCATGAACGTCACGGGTTCTACAGACATTAAATTCCTTATCAAAGTAAATTTTGTTGTAGTCGATATCATATTATTTAGGTGTTAAAAAAAAAATTCTTTCGAAAATAAATTATATAAATAAAATGCAACACATTTGTTTTAACCATCTTTTGATTTCTTTTATAAAATCATAATTAAAATAAGTTTATGAAAATTTATTTAATATTATTTTTACACATAAAATTATTGGCATTACTAACTAAGGCGATTCTATGCTTTAAAAGTGATGGTATTAATGTTATGAGGGAAAGTTTTCCTTGGTAAAAAAGTCAGTTTTTGGTACAAAGTTCTTAAATCATTTAATAGTAATAGGTCGTAAAGTACGTAGTGTATTTTCAATTGGGTGTCCTCAAGCATCATTTATCGTTTTTTAGGTCTAAGTTCGTTTCCTTATGTCATATTTATATTCATTGTTTCTACTTTTGGGATTATATGACATTTTGGTCCATACCAATTGGTGCATGTGAATTTATGGTATTTTGCTCTGGCGTGAATCCAAGAGTTTATGGTAGGTCATACTCATCTATGGTGCGACTAATAGTAATCGAAGCGAATGGAATAGTCCGAAATCCTAAGTTGGAAATGAGATTTTTTGTTGACTATTTGAGTTTAAGTACCTTTTAGTTGTGGGACGTCTGTTTTGCTTGGTAGAAAAAGTGAGTATTTGAAATGTGCAATAATTATCTCGAGTAGAAGTGAGATAGATAATTCGAATGTAATGTACCATGAAGGGTGCACGGGGGATGACTAGCTAAGATGTTTTTAGATGCGTAATGATACGTTCAAGTTTAAGGCTAAGCCTTTGGTTAACCAATGCACTTTCGGTTTTCATCAAGGTTTAATGAGCCGAGTGGTGCATGCCGTTGTTATAGACAAGCTATTAACGATCTAATTGGAACGATATTTTAAACCGACCCGAAGTCTAAGGAGGAGTACGAGTCGCACGTGAAGATGATCGTGGAGTCAGTGAAGGAAGAGAAGATGTACATGAAGTTTTCCAACAATGTGGAAGCTATCAAATGTGGAAGGAATAAATGGTAATGACCGATCTTTCCATTTCGAAAGGAGCAAACGATTTCGTAGTATAATATACCAACGAAGTAAGGATTTGGAAGCTGTATGAAAAAGGGAGAAAGGTGAATGCTGTACATCGCGACAACTGAAGGATCTTAAATAAAGATAATATGACTAACGTAAAGGTTTTGTACTATAAATGCTAGAGGCAATAAGTGTACGAAACCGTAGAGAGTGATCCTAATGGATCAAAACTTTCGAACACACTTCAATCGGGAAGGAATGAACATGAGGTCAGAGTCATGGATGAAGTAAGTTAGTTAGGTAATGTTCAAAGCCATACTCATCTGGGAAAGGAAAAATGTAGTTGTTGAATCGTGGAGTAGGAAAAGAGTGAAGCCAAGAATAAGTTCTGGATTGACGTATGACGATCCAAGCTAAGATCGAGATAAAGGATTTGTGGTTAAAAATATGATGTCCCAAAGCTAGACGGGTCAACATAGATGTTGCGTGGCTTGGACCAACGAGGTGTAAAAAGAGGATGGAGTGTGTTCATATTGGCTATTAGAACAGGCGTATACATAAAGTAATTCTAATCATCCGTGAAGCGGATTGCAACTTAATGTGGTCTAGGTTTTCAAAATGAGGTCGAGATGAAAAAAAAATAGCTAGTTGCGGTAAGCAATATTACGTATTCGAGAGTGAATTTAGTATCAAGGTCTTCATGATGTTGCTACAACCTGAGTTATCCGAGTAGAAGTGAGAAAGGATAACTAAAGATGTTATTGTCAAGTTACCAAGTTTGAGTAGTGGATACAGTGCGATTGGGTTCGTCATGGACTGACTAGAGCACCCCATTTCTAGTATAAGCTTAGGACATGTATTGTGGATGTTTAGAGATATGTTATGATACTTATCTTTTGTGAGATAGTTTTTCCCTAAGGTGGGGATTATCTTTCGGGTATGAGATGAAGCATTGTGTGGAAAGGAATGTAGGTTACCGTTTTATGGGTTGTAACTAGCGACATCAAGATTGAATGAACCGAGTTTGGTTCAAGAATATTAAAACCTATCCTAAGGTTTAAGTTAACTTGAGCATGTAAATTATTTACTAAGAGTAATCATTGAAGGTGTATGATTTTTCGAAAGATATGGTAAGTTATACCAAGGTAATTAAGGTCCATTTGAGATTTTTGAAATGGTTATGGTTGATATTACCTAAAGGAGTTGAGGATGTGCATACAAGTTTAGTGTTTCCAAATACGAATTTTTGGGTTTTGCTAAAGAACTATTAGTAGTAGAGTTAAAGTTCACTGAGTTAAGATTCGATTTGATGAAACTAAGTATCTCACACTTGTTCGTTGAGACAAGAATCTTGAGAGTTTTAATTGAAGTTGGGTACGTATGGTTTCTTATTGACCTTAATATGCCTTTAGATGTGTTTATGATTTTTGTTAAAGTTATTTTATGAATAAACTCAAAGTCGAGCGATTCTTTAAAAACATTAGGTTTTATAACAACTTATAACGTGGTTTCAAGACAGTTCTTGTTTGATGAGTTGGGAGACCGGGTTGTAAATGACGTTGATATACCCAACCAAAGTTTTGACGATTTTTCTTCATACGATTGAGGTTCCCATATAGAGGATGTTTCTTTTCGTTAGTGGTAGTTGGTATGCTAATTGCACCCTTGTGGGGGGTAAGAAAAGTCATAGCATTTGGATTCGTTTGTGAAAGTTTGTTGAGATTAAGGTGGACAAGACCGTTGTTTTGTCAAGAACGTTGAGTTTGTGGACCGAGAGGTTCAAGATTTAAAGCGTAGAAGATAGTGTAGTTATAATTTTGTTGGAATTCGAAGCGTGGCCTGAGTTTACTAGGGAACCAAGGAACAAATTAGGTCAAAGTGTCCCCTAGTTTTTTGTCGATATGATATGCCTCGAGTAGTTAAACTCCAACGAGATTTCTCAAGGTGGGGATAATGAACAACCTTGACTTGAGCAGTTTAGTCAAACCATTTAGTGTTTGAGCTTATGTGTCTTTGCAACGTTACGTTTTAGTGATTGTAGTGTTATACGTTTTATAGGTGTTTGTGTATGAAGGATTAATGTGAGATTGGATAATCAATCCATTGAGCGTGACGTCTCATTAGGATTGGCGCTTTGTGTTAAAATTTGTTGAGTTCATTTTCGTTCACTTTGAGTGACGAGGAAGATGTTATTGAGATTTTAGTGCGTTTTTGTGTTAAATGTGTAATATTTATACGTTACTATTTTTGTGTTAGTATTTAAGAAAGTTTAGTTTTAGAGGTAAGTTAAGAGAAAATGAGTTTAGTTAAAATAGGATGATTTTTGGTAACTTTCCATATAATAGAAAGTGAATTTAGAAATGAAAAGTGTATTTATTAAAAAGCATTTTAAAAACGTAGGTTTTTCAAAAGAAGGTTTTGGAGATATTAATGGTTTTTTATAGATATCAAACTTCAATTCTTTTAGTAAATAATAAAAGAAAAAAAAAAAAAAGAAAAGGAAAAGAAGTGTACCAAGTGGTCTTCAAACTTGTAGAAAGGTTATCCATTAGCCTAAATAAGCAAACCAAGATTAAAAATACAGATTTTTCCCCCCTTTGTCCTTGTCTGACGAATCCTCAAGAGAAAGAAAAAAAAAAGTTTTTTTTATCAAGTTAATAAGGTAATCATTCTATTACCTAGTTTAATCTTTTTTAGTTATCGGTTAAATTATGTAATCTGAAACATGAGGAAGAAGTTTTACATAAAATTTAATTAGTTTTTCCTAATTAGGGATTTAGTCTACAGTAAATTAAGCAAATAATATTAGGGTTCATAATTGTAAGTTGGTTTATATTTTAATGAGGAATAAGGCTTGAATTATGCGATTTGGTGTTTATTTAATGAGTCAAATTTAGGTCAGATTGTTGGACGTAATATCTCCATGAGGGAAAATGCAAACGACATGATCTTTTTTATAAACTGTAATTTTTTAATCTTCTTTTCAAAAAAATCCGGCCTCAATCAGTTGTTGAGGTCGGAAGTCAATTAAATAAGGGGTTTCAAGATTCGTTGTCAAAACTGTGTATTTCAACGAATTATTGATTTTCAACTTAATGAGGGAAAACCCTACTTAAGATGTGTGTTTAAATTACACCCTTCAATTTAAAATAACTTTTAATGTCTTATTAAGAAACTAAAAGGGCTAAGGCTAAAACTAATTTAAGTTGGTTTTTAAGCGAAACTTTTTGTTGTGCAAAATCAGACCCGAAAATTGACTAGTTTGTAAGTTTAGATTTTCCAAGGGTATACTATGTGTTGAAAGAATGCATGGCTTCCTGGATGAGATTATATACACAATGCGGGCATCATGTGTGAATTTTTGGAATTGTGGATGGATTTTGGTAAGGTTTTATGTCGTGCAAAGTTGGGTAAAAATTCTGCATTTGAGCAGACAGTTGAAGTGTTTAAAATGAAAGAGAAAAGTAAATAAAAGATATAATGAAAGATATACAATGATGGTAGAGAGTCCTTTATCATATAAGTAAATAATGGAATATTAGTCCATCATTAGGGTTGTTATATTAGAGTAATCGTTACTTACCGAATTAACATGAGCTTTTATTGTGTATAGTTTGTTAAGGAAGGAAGTATGTAATTGCTTGTAGCTCGCAAACAGAGGGAGTGTCATTAGCCCTATCTTCTAAGATTTTTCAATTGGGGTGGAAACGATCTTAGATATTGATTTTTATTACTGTGAATTTGATGGTTTGAGCTTAAAAATGCATGTGCTGTGTGGACCTATTACTTGCCTATGTGTATGAATTGAATTGACTAAGTGGAGCGGGTTGGCTTTGGATCGGGGATTGTTCCTTCCCACTTGGGTTGAGCCGAGCTATTTTGTTTGAGCTAATTGATTTTAATTTGTGTTGATTGAAGCGGATTCGATCTATAGTATTGATAGTTCATGATATGCCATGCAACTGTTTGATCTTTATCACCAATAATGTGGAATTGTTTAAATGTTTTTAGTGGTGTCTAAAACCTATGGCAAACTCACCAACCAAGTGTAGACTGTTTTAGCATCGTTGTTTCCAGTAACTCCAGGAGATCAAAATTGATGTTAGAGAGTTGCAGTGAACCAATAAGATGCAAGTTTGAAGATCTTAAGATTTTGAGCTATCCGTTTTTAATTTGATTCTTAGACTTTGATTTTTGATTAATTATAAGAGTTAAATGATTGTAATCCTTACAGTCTATTTTGGTCGTTGGTTTTTTTGTTGGATGTTATCATGGACATGGTTGTGTCTTTGAATTTAATTACACTATATTAGTATTCCTCTATAGAGAGACCATGCTGAATGTGTTAATATCTTTCAGGTTATGCCTCCTTTCCGCATTGGCGGGGTGTGACAATGCTACGTGCTCAACATTTTCAATCGTATGAGACTTGAAAGATCGTACATTTGCCTATGATTTTTACCGCGCAAGTTGCGCCCAGAAGATTACGTTTCCTCGTTTATGCTTTGTATGAAGAAAAACTTTCAATACCGGTCATGTGTTTTGAGCATCCACTATCGTTAATCCACTCCTCAGTCGCAAGTTTATCCAAGCAAATTTCACGGGCACTTGAGCTAAAAGGCAAGTTTCATCTTTATGTCCTTTCCTACTTCAACATCTTCTCCATTTTCCTCCTGACTCCCTCCATAAAATGCTCTTTGATCGTTGTTCATTGGCTGCTTTAAACAATCTCAATAGGTGATTTAATCACCAATCTAAACATTTTCTTTCACTTATTACCATAACCATTATTTCCTAACTTCTTTGTAATGTTTTTTCTATCGCCTCGTGGTTGTCTTACAAATTCTTCCTCGTCTCCTGAAGAGATTTCTTGAATTCTTTTATGGCAATAGTCATACTGACTTCATCTTCACTAACCGGAGCTTGAGCTAGCTTCACACTTACTTCCCTTTCACCCTTTTAATGCTAGAGATTCTACTTTGTTTCTTTCGTGCCTTTAACTGTTTAGAGTCTTTATTTATTACCTCTTTCATAGACTTTGGTAAGTTTCCAATAATTCGACAAGAGGTAAGGTTGTTAGATTCTTTGATTCTTCTATCGCTCATGACTTTCGCGCAGCCATTTTATGTGAAGTAATGCCCTAAAAATTTCCTAACAAAATTCGTGCTAGTAAAAACATTCATCAAGAGCTTTTAAGAACTAGTAGATTGTTTTATAGCAATAATAGTTAATAATTAGCAAAGGCATTAATCTATTGATTCCTCTTTCGGAAATCGTAAATTGTTCATAATGTTGAACAAGTAAGATATATTTTGTTAGCTTTAGACTTCTTATTACCTTGATTGTGATTACAAAGTATCCAAATTTCTTTTACGGTTTGACACATAAAATTCTTTCGTATTCTTACGTGCAAAGCATTAATAATTACTATTTAGCTTCATTATTTTTTTCAAGTTTCTTTTAAATCATCTTTTGTTTACGAAAAGGTAACTCATCCTTTTTAGTTTCGGGATTATTTTGGATAGGAGGAAAATCACCATCGGTAATAACATGCCAAAGATCTAGATCATTTGACTTCACATAGGCTTCAAATCTATTTTTCCAATAAATAAACCTTCACTTTTCAAATAATGTGTCTTTGCAAAGAATTTGCCTCTAAATATTTTTCCGATATCCATTGATCGATTCAAAGTTTAAAAATACAATTTACATTTTAACAATCTTGTTTTATCGTGTCTCTTGATACCAATTGTAAAACAAAAGGGGTTGAATAGTTTTTCTAACTTCCGCTTTTAATTAAAGTTTTGCGAAGTGTGTGCAAAAAAAATTCGTATTTCTGAATTATGGAACTCAACACTGCGATAATTGAACAATATATTTATCTAAACAATTGATATGATAGTATGAGGAGATAATATAAGACAAGAGATAAGAGTAAGAACAATCAAACCACAGCGCGAGGATTTATAGTGGTTCGGTAACGTAGCACCTTTCACCCACTCACTCCCCGAGCCACCAACTCAAGAGTTTCTTCACTATGTCAAACAAAAGCTCCCTTATGGAGGAGAAAACCGTACACAGCGTTGCTTACACCGATTTACGACACAAAGCTAAATGTCGAGTTCTAATCTTAGCTAGAACCAATCTATCACAACACAACTTCACGACTTCACAACTTCACAACTTCTTCAACAAATCAAGACTTACCCACCACTTTCACAACTTCAATTCACCACGACTACTTATGGCCACAACTAACTAACACAACTTGTAAGATCATCACGACTATCTAACTTACAAAAGAATGGCCAATATCGAGCTGACTACACATAAATACAAGAAATACAAAAAGATTTACAAGTTATAAATGGATGCAATAAGATTGCAGCAACACACAAATGTGTAATACTTCTTTACTTGAGGATGAAGTTATTCTTCTTATTGCACTTGATGAATTAGAGCTTGACATTGGAAACAAAGCTAATGTTTAAATGATCAAAGGATTTGGATGAGAGTGGTGGCTGTTTTAGAATCAAAAAATGAATGCAAAATGTGAGAAAATTATAGGAAACTCAGTATTTAAGACAAACTGAGGGAGTTCTACCTAGTGGGCGGTCCTCTTAATAGGTGGGCGGTCCCCTTAATTTTCAGGGGGTCGCCGTGTATTTATAGAGGGCCGCCCAAAGACTAGGCTTCCCCAGTTTAATCATTATGTTGGGAATTTTCTAAAACTTTTCTAGCGCGTTATCTAGTCCAGAAATTTAAAATTTCAGAATGTTTATTTTGAAATAAAACATTTCTTTTAAATTGTAGATAAATTTTTGTAATGTTAATAAAGAATTAATAATTTTAAAAAGAGTGAGGTTGAATAAAAATTTCCTTTGATCATTAAACTGCATTAAGCAATATTTATCATACCGTTTAAGTGATGAATTTGTTGAAATGAAGAAATTACTACTGATTACTTGTTTATGTTTTATATTACGTTGAACGTTTTTATATTTTGTGATTATCAAAACGTAAAAATATGAAAAAATATTAGTAATGTTTTTAGGCATTATATTTTTATCAACACATTGGATCTTGTTGTTTGAAAAGCATTTTTGAACTACTCTCTTCAGCAAGCAATAGGGTCTCTTCGGAGTCAGGAATCACAATAGCACTAGTGCTTTTTAATGACATTACCATTATAAAGCTTTGGTTCCAACTGTTGAGCTTTCTTCAGATAGAAAGGATTTTGAAAACCTAGAGCTTGTTTAGTGGTATGGTCATAAAAAATGTGGTTTTGTCAGCATATGAACAATTTATGCTGATTTTATCTCTTTTTATAAACAAGATTATCCAGCTGATTTGATCTTATTTTCTAAAGAAATATTATTCTATCAATGTTTGCTAGATTCTTTTTTTTCTTAAAATCATTTGAGAATAGTAACAGTTTGCGATAAAAGATTCTTTTCTTAATTGTTCAAAATAGTTTGTTTAAGACGATCAATCTCGATAGACTGTTCACATGAATCTGAAATGTTATCTCGACCTTTTGAATCAACATTTTGTCCTTCTTTCAAAACTTTAACTTGTTCTTTATATCTTTTAAGCTCAACAGTTAAAGTATCATTGACACTTTTATTATCCAGATTAATCTTGGTGCAATTAATTACTTGGGTTTTTAGTTGTTCTATCACGGATGATAACAGTGTATCATGTTGTGTAGAGGAGTTTGAATTATGAACAACTGCCTGTTGTGTTTCATGCACATACTGAGAATAAAGAAGAAGAGTTAGAATTCTGAACAGCTGCTTGTTGTGATTCTGTCACATACTAAGAATAAGGAATGATATTACTATCACTGGTTATTTCAGTCTCTGAATGGTTCACAACACTCGACTGTTTAGAAGACGGCATCACCTGCACAGCTTGATTAATCATATTGTTATTTACATTATCAAGATTGTGTACCTTAGCGAGAGCATTTGAACCATAATGAGATAAATTCGCCATGAGAGCAACTTTGACAGTATTGAGTTTATCACAATCAGAGTCATATGCATCCAAATCATCAGCTTGATAAGCAGCATTGTGAGTAATGACAGTCTGTATGGCTTGACCTTCTGCAGTTCCTGGATCTGCCAAAAATGCTAGTTCCTCCTCATGTAGAATTTGACCATTTGCTTGAGCTTGTACCAGCAACACTTTATCCTTAAACCACGAATCATCATGTTTCCTTTTAGGTTTAGTGCACTGTTTGGACATGTGTCCTTCCCCTTTGTAGTTGTAACAAATAATAGTCATTTGTTTCCTAAAATTGCTTCCATTTGCTCCTGGAGTGTAAGTCCTACTTGTACCCGTAGCAAAAGAAATCTACTTCCCCTGTACTGGTTGTAAAGTCACTCTTCCATCATTAATGGTAGCTTGTTTCCTAGGTTTTGACGAATTCATCAGCTAGTTGTTAGTGGTAGGATAGTGAGATGTGACGATAGCTGATAGGAAAGACATCATATGGTTGATGGCATCAATGAGATCGTTACCTTGCTTAAACACTGGAACAGTTAGACCCGAGTCTAGTTGGGGAAATTCAAGTTGTTGTTGTTGTTAGTTAACTGTGGGAGCATACTCCAATTGAGGGATGGATGATGATGGAGAATAAATGTTGTGGTGAACTGATGATTGATAATCATTAGAGGGATAAGTGATTGAAAGAGGTGTTGATGATTGATTGTTTGAGTATTGTTGAGACTGATAAGGTGATCCGTACTATAGAGACTGATATAGTGAAACTTGTGGTTGAAATTAAGAGTTTTGGTATGAGTACTAATGAGTTTGATAAGGAGACTGGGTCATCTAATGGGTTGCAACCAAAGCAATCGGATATGAGTTGCGTTCATGCATTAAACGAACTTCATTTGCATGAATTTGTGCTGTCCCAAATAAGCATGAAGTTGATCAACATTAGTTGTGTGCAAGTCCTGAACCAGTTTGACATCAGTCACAAATTTGCTCCACTCAGGAGGAAGAGTATTCAAAAACATGGTGTTTACTTGAAAATCTCAAGTAGAAATCACATAGTGTTTCCCCCTTCTTATAAGCAAACTTATCAAATTCATCATATATTTTGCACTCTCTTTCCTGTTTCGTCAATGAAGTTCCTTGCATGAGAAGTTGAATTCTTTCCTAAAGTTCCTTGATGATTTGATGATTGCTAACAAGTGCATAGACTTCTGGTGGTAATCCTTGGAGAATGATATTTGTTGCTTTGACATCACAATCAGCTTGAATTGCATATGTAGGAGTCAATTCAGAGTATTTTCTTGGCCTAGTCACACCATTTTCCTCAATTGTATTCTGCTTTTCCAAGAATCGTACATATCCTTTTCCAACATAGGTGGACGATTGTCAGCACCTGAAAGAATCGCTTTGTCAGCAAGAGTCGTCATTGATAAATTTGTATGTTAAAAGATTACTGTTTGATCGAATGGTGATTGAAAGTAATTGTGTTGTTGTGAGTTGTCTTTAGTATGTTTTATGTCTTGAAACTATACGGGATTTTACAATTCTTGATTAAACCAGGAAAACAAATAAATGTCTCAAGGGATTTTATAAATCAAAGAAATAAACCGTATACTTTTGATAACAAATTTGAGTGTTTTAACTTTAGTTGCAAATTCGGTGTCCAAATAAACTGCCAATTCGGTTGCTGCTAATTCGGTTATCAAAGACACTGCCAATTCGGTTACTGCTAATTCGGTCACCAAAGAAACTACCAATTCGGTTACTGCTAATTCGGTTACCAAAGAAACTGCCAATTCGGTTACTGCTAATTCGATTACCAAAGAAACTGCCAATTCGGTTACTGCTAATTCGGTTACCAAAGAAACTTGCCCAATTCCGGTTACTGTTAATTCGGTACCAAAAGAAATAGCCAAATGTCATTACTGCTAATTCGGTCACCAAAGAAACTGCCAATTCGGTTACTGCTAATTCGGTCACCAAAGAAACTGCCAATTCGGTTACCAAAGAAACTGCCAATTTAGTTACTGCTAATTCGGTCACCAAAGAAACTGCCAATTCGGTTACCAAAGAAACTGCCAATTCGGTTACTACTAATTCGGTCACTAAAGAAACTGCCAATTCGGTTACAACTATGACGAAACTTAAATTTTCAAAAACACAAAAGACACATTTTTATTGTTTTTTCCTAAATTTTCTTGTACAACTAGTACTACTAAGCCTATAGGTACCTTAAAAATGCAAACTTTTTAGGCCAAAAATTTTGAAATCAAGATTTGTATTTTTTAAAGCATTTCGAATACAAAAGATGAACAAAAATGATGTTTCTCTTGAATCTAAGCTTGTACACCTATATCTTAAAGATACTAGATTAGATTTACCAAGGTAAATGATCCTTTAGTGTACAAAAAAGCTTCGAAAACAAAAGAAAACAAGAAAAAAATTCGTATGGTTAGAGAGAAAAAAAAACAAACCAAAAGAAAACAAACACAAAAACTAAACAAATCACTCCATGGCTCTTGATACCAATTGAAGAACAATCAAATAACATACATGATAAGAGAAAGAGAGGTGGTTTTAGAGAGAGAGTGGTTGGATGAACATTTTAGAGAGAGAAAGAAACATGGAAGGAAACTTGTATTATGTGTGTGAAAATAATGAACAACCAACCACCTCTCGAAGGCATGGAGAGGTGTTTATATACTTACAATGGCCGGCCATGGATGGGCTTATGGGCTTTGTCCATGGGCTTTTTCCTAAGCTAACTATGTAAGTTTCCAAATATTACTTAACGAGCTAACGATCGTTATCTATGGAGTGATTGACACTTTTCTAGAAATTTCGTATTCCTAACAAATCCCAAATAGATCTATTCATAACATTCGCGCTTACTACCAGTAATTAACAGTTCATGATTCATGGGCATAGTGGGTTATAGCTACTTAGGCAAACTCATAATTTGTTTAAAGTGTACTTGCATCCAAATGTAACACAATGCATGTTTTTCACCCCGAGAATTGTAAATCATTAGAATCGTATAAAAATAGGGCTATGAACTCACCTCATGTGAATGAATTAATTATACAAATCAAATAAGTGAAATGTCTCGCGAAATCCGAATGCTACCTAAATAATTATAGGTCGTATGAGTATAATGTATTTAATGTAAATACAACATCATAAGTTATAGAGTTACACCTCCACCTAATAGCTTTTGTTTACTTTAAAAAGTCAAAACAATATTTAAATTGTATTTGTTAAATAAATGTCTACGTATATGTATCCGTAAAATAAAATATTATTTTTGTCCAACCATTGATTATTTGTTAATAATCTTTAATTTAATAGTTTTTATTGATTAAAAAATGAATATTATAATATACAATTAATTGTTTTATAAAATAATATTTTATAAAGTTAGAAAACGTACATAGATTTATATAAATCTACTATAATATTTCTTAAGGTTTTTATAGCCCAAACGGACCCAAAAACACTCCGTAAGCCACTTTTTATATTTCTATCAGATTGTTATATTTTTATAAAAATTACAGAAAATTATTTATAAAATTAATTAGTTTTATAATTTCTATTTATCCGAATCCTTAAAAACTCATAACTTGCTCATTTTAACTCCGTTTCGCTTGTTCTTTATATGTATGGAATCGTGACGAGATAAACTATTCAAATAAAATAATCACAGATTTTATAAAAATTTGTGTCGAAACAGTAAATTCAAAACAGTTTATAAAATCATTTTTAAATAACTTTAATATTATAAAATCGAAACTCTTTCGTAAAACTACCGTTGTTTTCAAGTTTCTTATATGTCACGGATATCCCCATGAGATGATCTATCATCATTAAATATTTATGTATTTTTATCAGATCTGAAACAGTGCCAGTTTTTATAAAATAAGTTTTATAAAAACACTTTTATATATTTAATTATCATAATCTTGTAAATATCATAACTTCTTCGTTATAGCTTTGTTTTTCGTGTAGTTATTTTATATTCTTGGGATTTCCTAAGAAATAGTAATATTAATATAAAAATACTTCCCAAATTAATAAAACTCAAATCAAAACAAATAATTTAAACAGACCCTGTGTAAATAAGATTTATAAACTAGTTTTTTATAAATAATACTTGATAAATTTGTACAAGCCTACTACTATTAATTAAATACCACAAGTCCCTTGCATCTTTAGGTCCTTAAAATCATCTTATCATTCTTGCCAAATAAATTTATCCTCATAATAATTTGGTATAGTAAACTTAAATTAATACTTTCAACAAATAAATTTATAAACAAATCTATAATTTAAAAAACCAATACACATATAAAGGTATATTTTCTTGTGTCAATTATAATCGGTAACATCATTTCATTACATGATTATATAAATTCAAATTCAAGATCAAGCTTATTTTATTTTATAAATCCACAAAACAAACCTTAGGTTGTGATTAACAAATATAACATGATATAAAATATGAAATTGAATAATTAGAAAGATTATGGTTTATGTTTAGACCTCAATGAAGATATATGAAGATGATACACAAATCAAACCCAGGTATCTAACCCTAAATACTTGCAATAAAACCCTAACTTCCTTATGAAAATCCTAATTTCTTCTTGATATAAATCGTTGTATAATCCACACTCAAGCTTCCAAATCACCTTGAATCACCTTAGATATCACTACTAACAATACTAATACACTTGTATCTTTGTAAAATCAAAAACTATGGAACTAGTTGTCTAAATTGTTGAGTTCGTGAGGTTATGGGAAAAAAACAAGAAAGAATGCATTTTTTTTACTTATAAAAGGAAATAATAGAGTGGTAAGACTATCTTTGACTTGCTATATATAGTCGCAAAGTGAATGTAGAAAACAACCTTCAACAACACCCTGAACTACAATGGTAATGGGTACAAGTGTAATAGTTGTAAGTTGTACTCCCTACTCCTAAGAGAGGGAACGGTTTCCAAAGGGGGGGGAAGGACACTCTTATTAGACAATTATAAGAAAAACTATTTTCTAGGTTGTTACTTGGTAGGGTTATAACTCATGGAAGTGACACTAGTGGGATTTAAGGATTTATTAAGTGTGTGTATAAGCTTAGATCCGGCCTAAGGCTTATAGAAGTGCAAAATTGATTTAGTTTTAGGTATTGGGTATAATAGTGGGTATTTGTTTGAGTATAGATAGGTATTGGTGCTTCCGTGTACGCTTAAATGTATTTTATTGCGAAACGTAAACGTTTTACGTAACCAATAAAAATAAAATATGAAAAGTTATAAATTATCCTCGTAATAATTATATAACACTTGTTTGACATAAACTTTTACTTGTTTGATGTCCGTTTACGTTGAATGTTTATTTTTAGTTTATGCGATTTAACTAAACGATGAAAATTAAAAGTAAACGCGTAAAAGCCTAAAAATAAATAATGGAAAGTATTGAGTCGTAGAATGACCTGAAATAATGGATTGTTACAGTCTTCCCCTGTTAAAGGAGCCTTGTTTGCAAGGCTCAAGATGCGGCACTTGTCGATGGTGCGGTTTTTGTGAAGAGATGTGAATACTTCTTTCAGAATTGATCTTTACGTTCCTATGTGAACTCATGACCTCTCCTAGAGTTACATCGAACCTTGATGATCAGAATATGGCTTTGCTTCAACCGCTTGACTTCATGATCCATAATCTCCACTGGTTCTTCAACAAAGTGAAGCTTATTATCAATGTGTATTTCATCCAACAGAATTGCCAACGGCTCGTCAAATAAACACTTATTTAAATTGGACACATGAAATGTGCTATGAAACATGCTTAATTGTTGAGGAAGTTTAAGTCGGTAAGCAACGGTTCCCACTTTTGCTAATACCTTGAAATGGCCAATATACCTTGGGTTCAACTTCCTCCGTTTGCCAAAACGGATAACTGATTCGTCTTAGAGTAGGTATATAAAATATACAAGAATCAAATCAATGATAAAAAGATTCCGGAAGAGATATTCCCGGGTCGTATGTCCCAACGAGGCTGCAATTGAAATTTATCCTGGTTTGATGAGAAATTGAATGATGGAAACACTGATATAATTATAACTAAAATTAATTAAATAAAACTTAATTTAATCTACGGGAAACAAGTATGGGAAATGGGGATCTTAAATACTACGGGAAACAAAATTAGTTATAGAGAAGTCCTAAAATTAAATCTAAATTAAATACGGGGAACAGAATAAGGTATCGGGAA
>BQNB010071619.1:0-32707 GCA_026074375.1 Tanacetum coccineum
TTTTGTTTTGACTCGTTTTTGGGTCAAACGAACTCCGTTTTCGGTCTAGTCTTTTTCATTCTTCGTTATTTGATCCCTAGAGTAGTTTAGAAGCAAAAATTTCTTTGTAGGGTTATTTTTAAAGTTTTTAGGTTTTCCCCCTTTTTAAAGGTTTTCCCCCGTTTTCTAGTTTAATTTCGTAATTTCTAGGTTTTTCTTAAACGTTTTAGTCCGTTATTGTTTAATTTGACTTTTTCAACTTCCCAAACCAATTCCTTCCTTCAAACTCAAATCTTCGATCGTATCGATTTACCATTCCAGCCTCGTTGGGGATTTACGACCCGGGAACACTCTATACTACTTCTCGGTATCATTGATTGTTGGTTTTTACACTTCTTTATATATTTTATATTTTGTTATATATTATATATATTTACGGTGTGAATCCGGCACGATCAAAATGCGAGACTATGAACTCACAAAGTATTGAAAGGTATTTGTACTGTAGTAAAATATACAAGTTTGTAAACGAGCATGTATTCCCCTCGCGGGTTTATAAAACATTGAAAAGATTGAAATGCGAGACTATGAACTCACAAAGTATTGAAAGGTAATTGTACTGTAGTAAAATATATGAGTTTGTAAAAGAGCATGTATTCCCCTCGCGGGTTTATAAAACATTGAAAAGATTGAAATGCGAGACTATGAACTCACCTTGAGTGAATGGAAATCAACAAGTATTCAAAATAGAAAATGCGTCACGAAGGAATCCGAAGGCAACCTAATCCAATATAGGTCGTATAAGTACCGAGTACTTGAATATAATCTTATAGTTGTTACATCGTACTATCGTTCGGGCTATCATAATTTAAGAGGTCATGACATGACGTTCGAGGAGTTAGGACACTTTAAATCGTAAATCCAACAACTCGTCGATACGCCATCCGAAGAGGCCTCATTATGAAACTCCCTAGTATTATAGCATTTTGATAACCATGTAATATTCTATATAGCACAATCACCATCTTAATGTTTGAGTGAAAACATATTTAATTGAAAAACATTTATAAATATCTGAATAATGTAATTATAGTTATTCCTGGTAGGGTATTAGTTACTCCTGGTAGTGTTGTTACTACTGGTAGTGCTGTTACTACTGGTAGTGCTGTTACTACTGGTAGTGCTGTTACTACTGGTAGTGCTGTTACTACTGGTAGTGCTGTTACTACTGGTAGTGCTGTTACTACTGGTAGTGCTGTTACTACTGGTAGTGCTGTTACTACTGGTAGTGTTGTTATTTTCTAAGTCTGACCCGACTATAATGACCCACTAAATCACATTTTCATGACTCGGGTTCTAAAGAGAATTTATGCGAAACGATATTTTGAACAACTTTCCAGTTCTGTCCGAGACCCGAAACTCGACCGAAATGGGCGAAAAAGCACTCGCATCAGATCTGATGCAGTGTATTAATTACCAAAAAGCCAGATTTTGCCCCCGCCTTACGACCCGTTATCACTCGCTTTTAGACTTAAAGAACCTCGCGGGGAAGTAAAACGGCCATCCGAACAACTTTCATGTTTCGGCCGAAGGCCGAAACGGACTCGAAAGTGCCCGAATCGAGCTCTTAAAATCTGGACAGCAAGCGCCTTATTACTAGTGCCGAGTTTTTATATTAAGGATATATATCTCGTTTTTGGCATAACTTTTTCGTTATTAAGAGTTACAAGACGATCCTTATATGGAAACGATCGTCTAAGCAAGCTCTACCATATTTCAAAGCCTAAAATCAAATTTTACGAAATCTCGATCCTCGTTTGGCGTGCCAAACTTTCTGCTCACAGTGAACTTATTACAAACCACGCCAAAATCCGTTTTTGACCAACAAGCTCATCAAAACTACATCTAACATGACATACAATTTATACTTAGCCCACTTAATCGTTTTCATACGTTACTTGTTACATGAAATCGATAGATAACCATCTATATGCGTTTCTAAGCCTTGTTCTTTGCGTTAAACATTAAAGTTTACGTGTATATTCGTGTTTTATGAATCCTAGCACCACACACATTCACAGTGAATAACTTATAAGCATGCTTGAACCATGCATGGGTCGAACCATGCATGTTTTATGTACACATGATTCTTTAACTCGATTTACAAGCAACTAGTATTTATAATGACGTAAACAAACAAGAAATCAACGTGAGTTCGAGCTAGAACTTACAATCGGTCCTATGTGTTTGGTTCGACTCGTATTACACCCAAACGTGTAATATACTAAGCTTCAAAGCTTATACCCTTTTCCTTGCTCGCGTGAATGGTGAAATAACTCGAATAGGGTTCGAGTTTAGTTCTAGCCGAATATAATGAGATGAATTGGGTCAAGTTTGTTACTTGAGAGTGTTTAGAATTTTTAGAACTTATCAAGAGTGACTAGTAAGCTTATATTTATAGGGTAGAAGCTAGTTAGAACTTTTTAGTCACAAATTCTAAAACCAACGAGCCTTAGATTTGTTAGTTTGAGATATTTGATTGTCCACTTGCTCAAACCATCCTATCAAGAGTACAATGCTTTAATTAGCTAAATATTGTACATGATATGGCTAGATATGCAAAGTTGCAAGTTGTGTGACCCTTCTTGCCCAAGTCACGACATACACACACAAAAAGGAGTGAACAAATATCTTGGAAATATTTAGTAGGATACTAGGGACAACATAGGACAAGTTTTAATGAGAAACTATGATGTATTAGATATTACTTGGACTTTTGAGTAAGGTTGGTGGATTTTTGTGATCATGATATATATATACACGATTTCCTTGATTTTTACTTGACCCCATACGTGGGTTTTGGGACACTAGCACAAGATTTTGATTAAATATTGTGACTAGATACTTAAAATGTGTACCGGTTTAAGTCTAGGTAAGTCTAGGTATTTCCGTGGTGCGTCTAAGTATATTTTATTGCGAAACGTAACTCCTTTACGTGACCAATCCAAATAAAACTGAGCAAGTTTGATAATTATTACTTAAATAATTACTAGACACTTACTGGACATAAACCTTAATTTATTTGGTGACCATTCACGTAAAATGATTTCTTTTTAGTCTACGCGATTTAGCTTAAACGTCAAAATTAAAAGTAAACGCGTATCGGGCTAAAATAAATTGTTGACATTAAAGAGTCGTACAATACGTGAAAATCAGAAATGTTACAGTCACCACCCGTTAAAAGAGCTTTGTCCTCAAAGCTTAAGACCTTGTAGTAGATGACGACGTCCGATTTGTGAAAAGATGTGGGTATTTCTCCTTGAACGAATCTTCACGTTCCCAGGTGAACTCAGGGCCCCGCCTAGAGTTCCAGCGAACCTTAACCAATGGTATCCGGCTTCGCTTCAATCGTTTGATCTCCCGTTCCATGATTTCAACGGGTTCCTCCACAAACTGCAGCGTGTCATCTATGTGAACTCCTTTCAACGGCATGACTAACGGTTCGTCAGAGTAACATTTCTTCAGATTTGATACATGAAAAGTATGGTGAACTCTGCTCAACTCTTGAGGAAGTTCCAGTTTGTAGGCAACTTTCCCAACTTTGGCTAACACCTTAAAAGGTCCGACGTATCTCGGATTCAGCTTGCCCCGCTTTCCGAATCGTACAACCCCTTTCCAAGGTGAGACCTTGAGCATAACCCTATCACCAACTTCGAATTCCATCGGCTTTCGCTTCCGATCAGCGTAGCTCTTTTGTCGATCCTGAGCAGCTTGCATCCTTTGCTTGATCAGGACGACCTTTTCTATCAGACGATCTTTTTCCGTTGTTTCTTGGATTAATTTTTGGACACAGTTCAGTTGATCTCACACCAATCTCGCCAGCACACCGTGAAGCGACTTTTTTATCAACCATACAATGCCCTCATAAGGGCGCCTTTAGCTTAGTGTGATAACTATTGTTATATGAAAACTCGGCTAGTGGCAAATGCTTAACCCAACCCTTGCCAAAATCGATCACACAAGCACGTAGCAAGTCATCGAGAGTTTGAATAGTTCTCTCGCTCTGGCCGTTAGTTTCTGGATGATACGCAGTGCTTATACTTATATCTGTACCCAAAGCTTTCTAAAATGATTTCCAGAAATTGGATGTGAATCTCTCATCATGATCACAAATGATTGACACAGGTATTCCATGTCTTGCTACTATTCTGTTCAGGTACAACCTTGCCAACTTGTCCAATGGATCATTCTCCCTTATTGGTAAGAAGTGAGCAGATTTTGTAAGTCGATCCACAATCACCCAGATGGTGTCAAAACCTTGCGATGACTTAGGAAGCTTGGTGATAAAATCCATCGTGATATTATCCCAATCCACTTGGGTATCTCAGGTTGTACTAGCAATCCCGATGGCCTTTGATGTTCGGCCTTGACCCTTGCACATGTCAAGCACTTGCTAACATAGGTGGCGATGTCTGCCTTCATATTGGGCCACCAATATAGCTTTTTCATGTCTTGATACATCTTTTCCGAACCGGGATGGATATAGTATTTTGACTTGTGAGATTCTTGCATAATCACGGATCTTAAATCTCCATAGCAAGGTAACCAACTCTTTCCGTTTATACATAGTGTTCTATCGGCACGTGGTTCCAATATTTCCTTGGGTATATCCTTTCTGATAATCCCGCCTACGTCTTCATTTACAAGATTTTCTATTTTCAGGGCTTCGATCTGAGCTTCTAAAATTCATTTGGGAAGATTCAAGCCAATAGTCATAACAAAGGCTCGAACCCGGCAATGGCTCAGTCCATTCCTTACGGCTCAATGCATCGTCCACTAAGTTTGCCTTCCCTGGATGATTAACGAATGACGCCAATCGTAAGCACTTAACAACTCTAAGCCAACGGCGTTGCCTCATGTTAAGCACCTTATGATCGAGAATGTGTTTTGTAGGCTTTTATTATGGTCCTGTGAACACGGTGCATCTGGTGTCCGTAAAAGATAGTGTCTCTATAATTTTTTAGAGTATATAACCACCGCTCCAAGTTCTAAATCATGAGTGGTGTAGTTCTTCTCGTGAACTTATAGTTGTCGAGAAGCAATAACAATTCACCTTCTCATTCATCAGCATCAATAACATTACCTAAACCCTTATGTGAAGCCACACAATAGACCGACAAAGTCTCGCTCCTTCAGGTAAAGCCAGAATTGGTGTACTCACAATTTCTACTTTATTAACTGAAAAGCGTTCTCTTCCTTTTCACCCCAGTCTAACTTGATTCCTTTCTGTGTAAGTTTCGTCATTGACTTACCAATCTTAGAAAATCCTTCGATAGTAACCCGCAAGACCTAAAAATTGGCGGATCTCCGTTTGTGTCTTAGGAGATGCCCAATCTTTAATAGATTCTATCTTGGTTGGATCCACATGTATGCCTCTGCAATCAATGACATGTCCGAGAAATTGTACTTTCGGAATCCAAAATTCACATTTTGAAAATTTGGCATACAACTTCTCTTTCTTAAGCAATTCTAAAATGGCCTTGAATTTTCTTCATGCTCTTTTCTCGTCTTTGCATAAATAAGTATGTTCATCGATAGAAGATAATTATGAACTTATCCAAGTAAAGGAGTGCTTGCATACTACTCGGTTCATGAGTCCATGAATACCGCAGGTGCGTTTGTCAGTCCGAATGGCATAACCTGGAACTCGTAATGGCCATACCGAGTTTGGAATGCCGTCTTTGGAATGTCTTGCTCTCGCACTCTAAGCTGGTGATATCCTGATCTCAGATCTATTTTCGAATAAATACTGGATCCCTAGAGTTGATCAAATAAATCGTCGATCCTCGGGAGTGGATAACGATTCTTTACTGTGGTCAGTATAATATAGCTCTCGGGTAGTCGATGCACATTGCTAATGACCCATCTTCTTTTTTGACTATAAGCCGGGGCTCCCCAAGGTGAGGAACTAGGCCTTATAAATCCTTTGTCGGAAAGCTCTTATAATTGTTCCGATAATTCTTTCATTCGGATGGAGCCAATCGATACCGTGCTCTAGCTACGGGTGCGGCTCCCGGAATGAAGTTGATTTGGAGTTCTACCGGTCGAGCCGGAGGAAGCTTGGCAAGTCCTCTGGGAAATACTTCAGGAAAATCTCAAACGATTGGTACGTCCTTTATTTGTTTCCATCCGACTTGTCCTCCTCTTCTGGCCCTTGGCGATATCAACTCCAAAAAGAAGTGTGGCATCCTTTTTGGCCAAGTACTCTTGAGCTATGACCATGAGATAACTGTCAACCAAGATTCTCTCACGTTGCTACTTCCGTTGCCACCAAAAATCAAGAGTTCATTCCCATAGGGAAACTTGAACAAGTTACTCAAAACGCACACGATTCACGGCCTGACATCATCTTAACCATTCCATACCGATAATGACATCGAAACTACCAGGTTTCTAACGGGCATTAGATCTATGGTTGACGGATTTGGTCTAAGAAATTTAAGGTGCAACCTCGTATAATAGTGTCTATCCCGACTAATTTCCCATCAGCTAATTCGACATCATAAACAATTTTCTAATGGAGTTAGGGCGATGTTAATCAAGGAACTAAATGCAGTGGATATAAAGCTTCTATCGGCACCAATGTCGAATAAGATAGATGCAAATAGTTATTTAAGAGGAACATACCCATGACGACATTAGCATCAGGGTTTCCCGATGCATTTCCTCTCTTTTCAGCATTCCCAACTGCATAAACCCAGCCTTATGCATTCCAATTTCTCCCGTCCTTATTCTTCAACTTATGACAATCTCTTTTGAAATGCCCTAGTGTTCCACACTCAAAACAACCATTTCCCTTGGGAGCTGCCCCATTGCCCTTCTGAGCATTAGCAACATTTGTGTTACCAGTACTCCTGCAATCGGGAGCAAAATGCCCTACTTTGTTGCATTTGTGGCACTTCTGGGTGCATGGGCCATTGTTGTGAAGATGGCACTTGGTGCACTTGGGCATTAGATTCCCCCATAAGGCTTTTCCTTTCCCGCCTGTCCACAATATTGTAGACCTTGGGGAAATTCATCCTCTTGGCAGGTTGTTACGTGACACATGGTTGTTTCGGGATGAATCATCACCTACCTTTTGTTGTCCAGACTGCCTTTCTTTTCTGCATAGGTGCGGAGTTTCTGATCCATCAAGTCGTTGGCCAACTCAATAGTCTCATCCAACATCTTGGGTCTGGCAGATTTAACATTCCTATAAATGTTGTCAGAAACTCCACTGATGTACTTGTCAACCTTCTCGGTTTCGTTGGCAACAAACTTGGTACATATCAGGGTTAGCTCTTGTAAAATGTTAGTGTATGTTGGAACGATCGTTCCCGCTGACCTTTATGTTCGCAATCTTGATTTATCCCCTCCCCCCTTTTAAATATTCACTGATTTTACCTCTGCGAAAACTTTGTCCGTCAATCTTTTTCTTGACTACTTCCTAAGTCATTGCATATGCCTCAGGACCTAAGGTTCTTATCTGACCAGTCAAACCAACCCCTAACAGAGTGCAGGTGGCAAACTTCACTTGATTCTCAATAGGCACAAACCACTGATATTGAAAACTGACTCCATCTTCTCAATCCACACCAGTCCAACCGAACTAACAGCCTTCAGTTCCCTTAAAAGTTCAAATAAGGTTGAACACTTCATGAAGTCATGGTAAAAACAAGCGCGCAGTTTGCCCGTTCCTTCGGTATCATCGTTCGAATTGTGCTTTCCATCCCATTGTGGGTTTCGCAAAAGAGCTTGGTCAATCATTGCTTGGATGGATTCGAGTCATGTTGTTTGGGTTGGTGTTGTTAACAGGGGTATTCGGTCCTCTTCTGGTCGTAGGTGCCATGATTTGTCTATATCACAAAAGACAAAACATGAGGTTATATGACAGAATATAATAATGTATAAATGAGATATCAACACAAGAGAGGTATACAGTATGACAGAACACATCCATTTCATTCATAACTTTGAAAATTTACAATGAAATAGTTGTCGGATTTCACAAAATACAATACAAAAGATCTACGCTATGCTAGCGGGAAACCCTAATAATTAACTCCTGAAACAATGACCTAGCAAGATCTTGATATTTTGGTTTTTTAAACCAATCTGCCACATAATGGACACAATCCGTCAAACCCAAATACCGTGTTATCGCTATTACGTAACCACACGGAAGCCCTGAAAGTTTCCATTTAAGACATCCACAAATGCCTGTTTGTAAGTTGACTTCACGAATGTACTGACCGTCAGAAACTTCGTATTGATATGCGTTAACACTTTTAACAACCCATGTCGCACTCTTTATATTTTTTTTGCCACTTTGTTTGCTGCCCAATCTGTTATTTCGTACGTCATATTTGCCACAATACTAGATAAACAAGAATGAATATAGAAGTTGTTATCAACGAAAAAATAGTTGTATATTATGTTTTCAAAGAATAATACCTGCCAGTTGTCGACGTTTAAATAGATACCATTCTATTGCACCCATCGCGCACGGTACGTCTCTGCCAACTTTAACACGGGCTCTTTTCTATTTATTACACTACAAGCATTGACAGACTCCACACTATTTGATGTCATATAATTGTAACGCATTAGAGGGCAATGCGCTTGTGACCATCTTTAGGGACCAACTCTACAAAGCTTTTCATGTGCATCAGACTGAACAATCTGTAGCGTGTTCATGCTCGTTGCATAGTCTTCTCGTGTATATGCCTTGCATATTTTCTAGAATAAACCTTTTCTGTTTTTGTTTTTCAATCCTAAGTTCATCATAAGATGACGACAACAACAACATGAAAAAGGGGCTAAAGGGGAATTCTTTTTCTGACTGGCCAAAGCTATAAGCATCATGCCTATCAGATATGAATAGCAAATTGGGATTATAACCATGCATTCTTTGAGTACAGACATCCACCAATGCCAACATTGACCTGTTTCCCCTTTGGCATATACCAAATGCAATTGGTCACAATCTGATTGTTTCCATCTCATCGCCACAGCTCACCAGATTGTTCCGTTGTAAGACCCATTAAAGGCGCAGACGGTCGATCATAAGCACCGGGCGTAGATAATTGAGGAAAGTATGAATCTGGAATAAAAGATTATAAACATACCTTTATGCTGTAATAGAATTATATTATTTAGATTCTATGAGCAACACTTACCGAAGCACCAATGGCAATGAATAACATCTCGAAAACTCCGTTATCATCTGTTAGATAAGGTGTTACTGGTCCTTGATATTTTTTTTCTTAGGTATACAATAATAAAACGTGCGCATTTCAAATGCATTGTATGGTGAACCCCTCACCTGTTTGGTATACCTTAGTGCTTAGCCCATTCATTGCTGTTGGTAAGAAAAAAGTTTTTTATATTCTGATAGAATATCTTGTTTGTATATATTTCCCTCTTAAAACTCGTGACCTATCTTGTAATTTTGGAGTAAGAAGGTGACCAATGACTTTTTTGTTTGCGTTTCTATGGTTAGGATATGTTTGAGTCTTGGAACAAGTGTGAACATCATTAAGATATAATAGTAAATTTCTTTGTATAAAACCCACAGGGTCGCCCGGAGAAACCAATCACATATCAGCCAAAATTATAGCATTTTTAAGTAACTATCTTTCTCCGTTTCTGATCTTACGTAAAATATTGGAAACCTTCGCTCAATAGCTTTCAACCTAACTGCCAAGATCAAAGATTCTTGATGTCAAAAATGTGTTACCCCTTTTCAACTTCTGATTGTTGACCATAACTGCTTTGAATAATCAGGTTTTGCCTTGTAAACTACTAAACTGGTGCCATCCGGAATGTCGGCTCAAAAGACTATGAACTTTTCCATTTATGGATTGAACGGTTTTGGGGGTTTCATTAACCACATCATCCTGTGTTTTATTCGTATTGATCTGAAGTCAAATGAGGATTCATGATTGAAAAATGAGGCTCATTTTTGCAAGTTTAGGGAGTCCTTTGACTGAAAATCATTCGCCAAAAATCAAAAGATATACCATTGTTTAAAAAAGACGTTTTGTTATAACTATTATTCAAATGAGACGATGGTATTTCTTGATAAGATGGGCCTTCGTTTTCTAAAGTTGGTGATTCAAAAAAATTAAAGAACGTATTTTTTTAATTGTTTTTCTGTTCAGAAACAAACAAATGTGCAAATTCATCATTGGAGTTACAAGCACACCCAACAAAAAATTGTACCTCATCGTCGTCTGTGATATCAATAGCAAAGTCAAATGATGAGAGCTTAAACGATAAGTTTATCACAGCATTTGCTTCTAACTTAAATTTCCGCATCACCATTTCATGTAACATTGAGTATGTCAAATCTTCTGACAGTAATGAACCTCGAAGTTTCCATTAAAATGAATTAAGCACTTGAAGTTTTTTATATTTGACGACATTTTTCTTAAAGTTGAGTTTAGAATGTTATGAATACGTATTCGTTTCAAGAATTATATATCAACCTTACAAAATGTAGATCGCGCAAAGTTATGCGTGATATACTTAATGTCAGAGAGTTGTCATATCAACGCTTTTAAATAAAAGTCAAAAAATATAGATCGCGCAAAGTTATGCGTGATATACTTAATGCAAGAGTTGCCTATCAACGCATACGTCGGACCTTTCAAAGTATTAGCAAAAGTTGGAAAGGTTGCCTACAGGCTGGAACTTCCTCAAGAGTTGAGCAGAGTTCACCACACTTTCCATGTATCAAACCTGAAGAAATGTTATGCCGATGAACCATTAGTCATGCCGTTAGAAGGAATTCATGTTGACGATAAGCTCCAGTTTGTGGAAGAGCCCGTTGAAATCATGGAACGGGAGATCAAACGATTGAAGCGGAGCCGGATACCACTGGTTAAGGTTCGCTGGAACTCTAGGCGGGGCCCTGAGTTCACCTGGGAACGTGAAGATTCGTTCAAACAAAAATACCCACAACTCTTCACAAACCGGGCTTCGTCATCTACTACAAGGTCTTAAGCTTTGAGGACAAAGCTCTTTTAACGGGTGGAGACTGTAACATTTCTCATTTTCGTGTCATTGTACGACTATATTAATGATCACTATTTATTTTAGTCCGATACGCGTTTACTTTTAATGTTTACTTTTAAGCTAAACCGCGTAGACTAGAAATAATCAATGAATGTAAACGGTCACCAAATAAATTAAGGTTTACATCAACCAAGTAAGGAATAATTATTTTGAGAATAATTATGTACTTTGCGTATTTTATTTTTATTGGTCACGTAAAAGGGTTACGTTTCGCGATAAAATACATTTGGACGCACCCCGGAAATACCTAGACATACCTAGACTCAAACCAATACCCACCTTGATAACCTAAACACGAAAGTTAATCAAATCTTGTGCTTATATCACTTTAATGCCGAATGTGGCAAGTGAACTCACATAAAAATCGTCCTTGGTGTTACATTAACTAGCAAATCTTACGGAGCGAAATTGGGGGGGGGGGGGCGGAAAACTCCACAATAAAAAATTCGTCCTCTAGGTGATACATTAGCTAGCAAAAAAAATTTTTATACCCCTCTAATATCCTTAGCAAGTACATAGCAATCCTTGTTTCATTAAATATGGGTACTAATGGTCTCCTAAAGGGCTATTACACTTTGGTTAATGACTTGCTTGGCTCCTTTCCTTGGTTAACCGCGACACATGCAAGATATGTACACAAATCTTTGAGATTTGCCTAATCAAACTCAATCTTAACATCACCTAAGGTAATTAAAACCATGTACTAAAAGCGTGGTTTAACTCAAACCATGATTGATCAAACTAGAAATCCTCTAAACTAACTTCCTAGGCCCGATTCGGTTTGGGGTGTGGTTACTAGGAAAACTAACTAGACTCTTGCCTAGTAAAAATGCTCTTACACATACACTTTAACCCTTTCTTAAACTTACAAAACACTTCAACATTACTTTCTCTTTGTGTTCGGTCTTCAAACCGCCAACCAACACGCCACGAGGGAGTATAAAAATTAACGCACTGACGGATAGCATTTTTGCACATCCCCTCCTAAACCTCTGGCGAGCTATAGACCTTTGTAAGTTTGCCCCAACTCCTTCCTTCGGATTTTACTGTTCATCATTATTTTGTGATCTAGCTTAGAGGTCAAGCGTATGTGCATACGACATACTAACGGGAAAGCCACACATGAATAAAACATAAAAATGAACCTGCTAATGAGCCACATTGTAATCTATTAATAACTTGAACGATGTGAGAAAACGAAAAAAAACGCGACAAAAGAACCATGATATATAAAAATGTGACCACGACATGGGTAAGTAAGAGCCGTGTTCGCAAATTTAAAGGTGAATCATATCAAACGTAAAGCTATAGTTGTATATCACGACATGAGGGTGTTGGAACATGTAGCCAACGTTAATGAATAGTTTGCATGTCGCGGGTCAACGACTAAAAAAATGCTAGGCATACATTTGTTTGGTGCTTAGACAATTCGAACGGACCTCATATAGTCACGCTAATAAAACCATGGTGCGGGCCCTCACTAGGACTTTAACTTCGCAACCCACCTACGTAGAGCCCAACAAAGGCCCAAAAGCCTACGAAATAAGCTAGTGACGGCTTATTCACGAGCTTAAAAGACTTATAAGATATTTACGAGCCTAAGATGAGTTAGTGGACCTAAAAGGAGAAAGCCCGAACCATTAGAACCCCTATCGGGTTTCCATCGAGCCCAACGCGAGCCCTATGCGAGCCCATAAGCCAGAATAAGCATAAACAGCTTATTCTTGTGCTTACCCGACTTAATAAGCTTAATATGAACCCTTCATATCTCTTTAAAACCAAACGAACCCTTAACGGGCCTCCTAGCCCATTAACGGGCCCTAAATGAACAAATAAGCTCGAGTGGCTTATTGATGATCTTATGAGGACTAAATAAGCCTAATGGACATAAAGGTACTTAATGGACCTCAATGGACTCAACGGAACGCCTTTGAACCTTAGCGGGCCTCAAAGGCCAAACCGGCCAATCAGAAGCTTAATAAGCTTATTGTAAATACGCTAAGAAAATAAAACATATTATTGGGCTTAAAAAGGGAAAAAATAAGCTAAAATGCTTAAGGAACCCATAAGGTTCTATTCGGGTTGAGCTATTGGGCCCGTAAGCCCAATAAGCTCGAAATAAGCTTCAATAAGCTCACCGAGCTTATTTTAAGCTTAACAGCCCCGTATGAGCTTATTTAAGGCTTTCGGACCTATTTAAATCATATTGGACCTTTGATAAGTTAAACGGACCTTAACGGGCCCAATAAGGCCCGTTAAGTCAATAATAAGCACGAATAGCTTATTTATAAGCCGAAATGGCTTGGTTGGCTTACTTGGACTAAATAAGGCCAAATGCCACTTGTCGGGATTTAATTGGGTTGAAAATGCAATTTTTACAAAGTCGGGGGACTAAAACCGTAAATGCCGAAACCTAAGGGGTTAAATTGTCACTTCTTGTATTTCAATAACTCCAGGGACTACTCTTGTAATATTCGGAAACTTAAGGATTTAAGTGTAAGTTATAAGGACCTAAACTACGTTGTTGTAACTTGAAGGACCGATATTGTAATTAACGAAAAGTAGAAGGTTAGAACCCGTCACTTTTTCGAAAACTATAAAACCATAAGGACCATTATCGTCACATCACGAAACTAGGAAAATAAGGACTAGAGTTGTGAAATGTTGAAAACAAATGATAAGTTTTAATAAATATTAAAACTTGGAGGTTCACTTGTAAATAAAATAGAAAACTAAAGACTAAGGGACGAAACGAAATCTAAGAAACTTATGACTTCCTTTGATAAAACGAAAGTCTTGATTTATAAACTTAAGTGAGTACAAACGGAATATACACATACTAAAATATATATATACGTCTATGTTTCAAGTATGATTAAATATAATTCTACCCCGTTCAAGTAATAAATATGATATAATTTATTACAGCGGAAACAAATTTCGCGTTCTAATCGAGAACCATCGGGATTATAAATACAATAGTTCTGTACACCACTACACAAGTGATCACGGTATATATAAACTTAAAATGGAATTTAGTTTACACAATGAGTCATTAGTTTAAATGTGTAAACTAAGACTTGACCGTACTTACTTAGGTACTTAACGGTGTGATCCACTACTTACTTGGATTATTTTGTATCATTCAGAGAACTACCGGCTAAGGTGAGTTCATAGCCCCATGCCTTTACAATTATTAAATATTTACCTCCTTGGGGTGATAACATCATTGTTTTACAACTGGAGCAAGTGTACATTTTAAACCATGAGTACTGTTGGTGTTTTGCCTAAGTTACCATAACCCATTATGTCCATGATCATGAACTTAATTACATAGAATGTGATTGGGAATTACATTGTTGGTCGCAAAATGTTATGGATAGATCTATTATGGATTGACAAACCCCGTTCGGTGACTAGCTATCACTGGGAACGAACGCCATACCATGTCGAATCTGGGTGTTTGCGGGGTTAGCATCATCATTCACGAACGCTTTTGCAATTTATATTTGCATTCAGAAATGTGTGAGCTTCGGGTTGTCAGAAGCTTAGTGAAACGTTAATAACATTTTAATGATGTTTTCCATTTGTTTTGACTATAATTCATGCACTTGGAAACCTTGGCGGTCCTACATTGATATACATAATACCATGAATTCACCAACATTATGTAGACGTTTTTAAGCATGTTTTTCAGGTCAATAAGGCACGAGTGCAATGATACATTGGGAGTCAATAATTTGTAAGAGTCAACAAACATAAGATTTGGAGTCTTATAACACTTTGGGGACAATTGGTTATAAACCGGAATCTTTATCTATTTTGTTTTAACAATTTGAAGCCATGAGCTTATGAAACAAAACAAGTATTTTGTAAATCCAATGTATCTTTTTCAAACACACGTTTTAGTAAGTCGTTCTCATATCTTGTGCAATTGACCAATAGAATGTAACGCCTTCGGATATTCAACATTCCGCTGCATACTCAGATTTGAGGGTGTTACAGATTGGCATCAGAGCCTAGGTTATAGAGAACCAGGTCAAAAGTTTTTGTCTGGACTATAACCATTTTCAAAACTGTTTTCGTAAATGGGATTTGCGAGGGGCATACATGCATTACTTGTTTACTTCTAGCGCATATATGTTTATATGACATGCATTGGTTAAGCATTAGTAGGGTACTAAGTGCTTACCCAATTAATATACGTGTATATAAATGATATTACGTATATTACTATAAGGACTTTATTATTAAAGCCTTACAAACATAGCATATCGATTTTTCTTATAAGAAATACTTATATAAGTTATTTTACTTTTTGCAGTAACCATGTCTTCTGAGACATCTGCTGTTACCTACACTTCCGTCTACACCGACTCTGAGCCCGGCAGAGCTTTCTGGGGAGCCGACGATGAGGAGATATCAGAGGGAGGCATTCCACGGGTCATCGTACTAGGATACGACGGACTCCCGCTACAGCCAGTAGCCCCACCATCACCAGATTACATACCAGGCCCAGAGGATCCACAGACACCGCCAGTTCCTCAAGATGAGGAGGAGCGTGAGCATATGATCGTACAGGCACATGGCCTTGACTACGTGCCAGAGCCCATATACCCCGAGTATATGCCATTGGAGGATGACCATTGGTTAACAGGGTATAAGTTTTGAGTTTTAACAGATTAGGCCCTTCTGTTTTATAAGTGGTATTGCAATTTCAGTCCTTGTGGTGTTATAAATTTTTAGGACTTGGCAGGTTAAGCCCTTCATTTTATATGGTGTTGTTGCAAAGTTAGTCCTTTTGGACTAACGGTGTTAAGGTGAAAAGAGTTTTATGGGCTAACGGTGTTATGGGGTGATTGGGCCTCATATTGGCAGTTTGGGCCACGTTTATTTTAAAAGGATTTTCGGCTTATTTGGCTTATAAGGCTTATAAGTCTTGGTGAAAATAACTTAATGGGCTGACCCGGCCCATTAGATGGGTACGGGTGGGTCCATTAAGTATTTTTTTGTTTACGGCTTTGGCTTTGACTTTAGACTTTTATCGGGGTTGACTTTGACTTTGACTTTGACTTTTTGGCTTTTTACGCTCTTCCATTCCGTGCTTAGTTTTGTCCGTTTTGGCTTTGTTTTTTGTCCTTTTCTCGGATATCCGTTTCCTGCACAATATAAGTGAAAACATACAAATACAATGTATTTTTGGTACGTTTTTGGTCATTTAAGTCCGGTTTTAATGGAAAAAGATATGTGTAATTAAGCACATACCAAATACCATCACCCCTACTACCACCACTACCACCATCTCTTTACATACCACCACCTGTTGACTGTAGGGATGATATTCCTGAGTCCGAGCAGCCACCTCGCAAGAGGTTATGTTTGTCCACTCTAGGCTCCAGGTATGAGGCCGGGGAGAGTTATACTGCTAGACCTATCTGGGGTCGGAGGATAGATTATGGGTTTGTCAGCACCGTAGATGCTGAAGCGAGACGACTGGGGATTAGTGAGGTTGGGTATGGTATTAGGGATACTTGGGTGGATCCGGCAGAGGCAGTTCCTGAGATAGCACCTACGACCTTAGGAGAGGTCAGTACTAGGGTTACAAAGCTTGCTGAGCTCCATGAGCGTGATACACAGGACATGTATGCTTTACTAGAGGATGCTCAGGATGGTAGGACTCGCATATCACAGCGGGTCACCATGGACTCGCAGCGGGTCGACTTACTTATGGGGGATAGGATGACTCTCCAAGAGACAATATGGATTGTAGAGGAGGAGGCCTATGCTTCTCAAGAGGCTTGGTCTTACTCGATAAGATTGAGTCAGGCGGTTCATCATGAACTTCAGACCCACCGTGATCATGTGTATGCACACGAGACCTATATCCAGGCACATCAGGCACAGCTACAGCTGCAGAGTACTCTCATTCAGACACAATATCAGGTACACAAGACTCGCTCTCAGATACAGCAGATTGAGATGGCAGAGCTTCGAGATACTGATCGAAGACGTAAGGCACAGATGGTAGAGATTCTCTGAGTGATGAGAGACATAAGACGAGAGATGGGTGACATGCAGGCCGAGTTGTTAGCACTGCGAGGGCAGCAGAGAGCTAGACAGCCAGGACCAGATACTAGGATTCCAGATCACCAGGATGCTTCTAGGGATGCTGACAGTCACATCTAGTGATTTATGTTATTTTGTCTTGCTAGGTCGTTGTACAGGTATGTTAAGTATTAGGGGTTTTCCCCGCTAGCATAGCCTTAGATCTTTTGTATTGTAATATGTGTACCAAAAACTATTTCATGTAAAATTTTCCAAGTTATGAATGAAATAGATGTGTTATGTTGTACTATATACCTCTCTTGTGTTGTTATCTCATTTGTAAATTATTATATATCTTGTCATAATTATGATCTCACATTTTGTCTCTTGTAAATTAGACAAATCATGGCACCTGTGACAAGACAAGGACCGAATACCCCTCCTAACAACACCAACCCAAACAACATGACTCCAGAATCCGTTCAAGCTATAATTGATCAAGATCTTCAGCTAAACTCCACCAATGGAGATGGAAGCCACAGTTTACACGGGGATAATCTAAGGAATGTGCAAACTGCGTGCCCTTGTTTCTACGCTGACTTTATGAAATGTCAACATTTGAACTTCAAAGGAACTAAAGGCGTTGTCAGTTTAACCAGGTGGATTGAAAAGATGGAGTCAATCTTCAATATCAGTGGTTGTGCTATTAAAAATCAGGTTAAGTTTGCCACCTGCACTTTGTTAGGTGCTGCTTTGACTTGGTGGAATGGTCAGATAAGAACCTTAGGTCATAAACGTTAACGGATAAAGTCTATTTTGATATAATGTTATAAATGGTACGTTAAATGGATAATGTACTTGGTAAAATGATATTAAGATATAGACTTGAACACATTAGGATGTTTACATAATATAAACATAGATAGAATGGCATTGGTAGAGGTTCGTGAGGCTAGATTACTTTTAGAGATGCAAGTAACATTGGCATAATGAATAAATAAAAAAAATTTCCCTGTAAAAATGTGATATATATATAATAGATGGATATTACATTGCATCTAATTTAATAGATAGATAATTACATTGACGAAAATTACGGGTTGTTATAACTTCCGATTCGGTTTGGTAGGTTGGGTTTATGTTTGGCTGAGGATGTATCTACTTATGCTTTTGTGGCCTCGAGGGTGCAATCTTGGAGTTTGTAGGACCACATTCTTCAGGGATGTGGTATTGATGGGGTTGATTCTGACTATGGATATGCGTTAGATCGTGTGCACATGTCCCTCCCTGAATTCGATCTTAGCAGTTTCTCTAACAAGGACACTGCCCCCCCCCCCCCCAAAGCCCAAAATGTTTTGGCTTGTGCCCTATTTAGTAAAATTGTCAAGAGTTTGGGAGTGATCTTTGATTTATCCCCTCACCAAAAAGCGGTGGTTAAATGTCTCCGAGCTCCCCGTGCTCAGAATTTCTTGACCGTTATCCCCATTGAAGGACTAGGCCAAAATATGTCGGCTCTGGAGTACCGTACTAACCTAAGTACCAGCTAATGATCCCTCTATTTTTCGGTTGAATGAGCTCTTGCCCAGTTATGCGCAAGGTTGTTTGGATTCTTTGGTAAGCATGGGTCCATTGCAAGGAGTTACCTGGTTTTCAAATTAGGCATGATATTGGTTAGGGATGTTCTTGTATATGTTCTTAAACGAGCTGAATTTTCTCCAAAAAGATGCCCCATGTACTTTCTGACAATCCAGCTCGAAAGGAGGTCTACCTGTACGAGCCAGCTGATATACTTGTGTTTGGTGGTCCGGTGGTAACATGCTTGTGTTGGATCTTACTAGAGTGTCCCCTCCTTGTTATGCTCAAGGACAATGGTTTTGTTGGAGGACAATTGCGTTTTAACAAATCGAGCAAAGTTGCTAAACACGAAAAGCTTGTTTAGGGGAGGAATCACCACGTGGTTATCCCGTTTGCGTTTGATACTTTGGTTTCCTAGCAACGGAAGCAGAGGATTTTTGACAAGGTTCAATGAGGTTGTGCAAAGTAATTTTTCGACCCTAAGACACATACTTTATTTTTACGTAGGATTGGTTTTTGCCATCCAAAAAGGGGTTGCGGCGCAGCTTATTGCTCTTTGCCTGCCATCTTATGTAAAGATGATGGAGAATGAAGCGATGACTCCGTTGTTATCTCTATAAAATTATGTATGATCTCTATATGCTTTGTTTATTTAATGAAAAAATGATTTTTAATTAATGTCAAATAGTACTGTTATTTCAAATAAAGATCTTGTATGCATACAAATTGTACCCATAATCAAGTAGTTATTCTGAATCTAAAGCAATTTACTTGTCCACAACAACTTGAAGCAGCCACATATTCAGCTTCTGTTGTAGAATTAGCAACCATTGTCTGTTTCTTGCACTGCCATGATATCAATCTACATCCAAGAAATTGACAACCTCACTGTTGTAGACTTCCTATCCAAGCTTGCTCCCATGCATAATCACTATCATTGTATGCTACCAAATCAAAAGGAAAATCTATTGATACCAAAGCCCAATTTTGATGACCTTTAAGTATTAAAAGATCCTTTTCATAACATGAAGATGTAAAACCTTTTGATTGACTTGGTATCTAGCACAGGCACACAATACATATGAACATCCACTTCTTCACCATCTTCATCCTTGAGCAGAGGCTTTTGAGTTTCCATTGGTGTGCTTGCAATATTGACTTCTGTAAACCTAAATTTCTTTAAAATTTCTTCAACATATTTATCTTGACTAATAAATATGCCATCTTTCTTCTGCTTCACTCGTAATCCTAAGAATAATGTAAGTTCTCCCATGGAACTCATCTGAAATTTCTCATGCATCAACATCTTAAATGCAAAGCATAACTCCTTCTTTGATGAACCAAAGATGATATCATCCACATAAACTTGGACCAGCAGAATATCACCTTTGTGCCTTTTGATGAATAAGGTCTTGTCAATTTTCCCTCTTTAAAACCCGTTGTCCAACAGATATGTTGACAAGGTTTCATACCAAGCTCTAGGAGCTTGATGTAGTCCATATAATGCTTTTTTAACCTTGTATACTCTATCAGGAAAGTCTAGATCTTCAAATCTTGGTGGTTGACATACATACACCTCTTTTTCAATCTTCCCATAAAGAAAAGAATTTTTTACATTCATTTGATACACCACAAAATCTTTAAATGAAGCATAAACTAAAATAGCCACTATTGCTTCAATTCTTCAACAGGGGCAAAAACGTCATCATAGTCAATCCCTTCATCTGTGTGTACCCTTGAGCAACCAATCTTGCTTTATTTCTTATCACAATTCATCTTTCATCCTTTTTATTCCTGAAATCTCCATTTAGAGCCTATAGCCCTTTTTCCATTTGGTAAATCCACTAAAGTCTAAACTTCTTGTAACTTGAATTGGTAGAAGCTCTTCCTACATAGCCTCTATCCAGCTTGGATCCTTTAATGCATGAATTACCTTTTTGGGTTCTTCCATGTGAATAAAAACATTCAAACAGCAGTTTTGAAGGTCTTTATGGTTTATTCTTTATTGAATAGTACTAACAAACCCATGTTCCTTCAAATTCTTTGACATCTTTCCTGTTTGTGTAACTGATTACAAATCTCCAATCACTTGATCAAGATGATGATCTTTATGAATTCTTGTAGTTGGATTAGGACTAACTTGAATTGTTGTATCCAAATTTTCATGTCAGCTCTGCACCACATCTTACATTATTCTTAAGAGTATAAATATGACATAATATCCAAAGCAGGCATATTTAGATCAAATGGAAGTTCAATGCTTGTTTTTCCACCAACAACATTAACCTTATTTGTGCCAGCAGCATTAACATTGTTAGTGCTGTTAACATTATCTTCCTTCTCTTGATCATTACATTCACTTTCTTTTCTTGGATCTTCATCAACCTTCTTTCCATCATCACTTGAAGGTTTGGATCCATCATCATGAGAACTATTTGGATCTTAAGAATATAGTGGATCAGCAGTTAATAATGGTAGCAAAATGTAATCTTTGACAGGTTTACTATCTCCTTCCATCTTGACTGCATTATCACTTCTTTTGTGACCTACAAAAACCATTAGAGCTGTGTACCTGCAACAATTATATCATAATTCATTGTTCTTGTTAGTGCATCAATATCAAATAGCCAATCTGGTCCATTACCTACAACATTAGGTGTGCCCTCACTAAACCTAATATGCAAGTTTTCTTCCACTATCCTTGTTCTACTATTGAATACTCTAAAGGCTTACTATCAAAGCAGAGGTATCTAACAAAGAAACTTTCCTCAGCCTTTACCATCAAATTTCCAAAAAAAAAAAAAAAAAAAAAAAAAAAAAAAAAAAAAAAAAAAAAAAAAAAAAAAAAAAAAAAAAAAAAAAAAATATAAAAGTGATCTATGGTATTGAGAAGTGTAACAGGACAAGCAAATGTCCTCAATAAAACTAAAGTTTAGGTGTTCTACCAAGAAAAGTTCATAAGGGGTCTTGTTATGAGGCTTAACTATAATACTCTATTTTACACTAAGCAACAATATTAACTGCTTCTGTCCAAAAAGTAGTTAGCAACTTAGAATCAGCTAGCATAGTCCTAGCAGCCTTAATTAGTGTCCTATCACCTCCTCTCATGCAACTCCATTTTGTTGAGGAGTTCTAACTACACTAAATTGTCTCAAAATACCTTCATTTCACAAAACTGATTCATTTCTCTGTTTTATTGAACTCAGTTCCATTATTAACATCTTATCACTTTAACCTTGTTCTACTAGATTTTCTATTCCAGTTATAAAGGACTTAAGAATGCCACTAGTCTCATCCTTAGTAGCTAGAATAAAACCCATGTAAACCTACTGTATCATCTGTGACAACAAGCCAATACATTTTCCTTCATAAGGCTATTACGAAAAGTTGGACCAAATAAGTCCATATGCAACAAATGTAAAGGAAGACTGATTGAGTTCTTTGTTTTGGACTTACAGAGAGGCCCGTGCTTGCTTTTCCCTAGACAAGCAACACAGCTTATTCATTTTCAAAAAGTTTGGAAGGTAAACCTCTTACAAGATTTCTCTTAACCAATTTATTCATGGTTTTAAAATTTAAGTGACCTAGCCTTCTATGCTAAAGTTTAGATTCATCAGATGTGGCTTTTGCAAAAAGGCAAGTTAAACCTCCTTTAGGAACTATGTTCTTTAAATCAACACTATACATATTGTTCTTTCTAGGAACTCTAAGTAAAACTTGACTTTCATCAATTAACTTAAAGTTTGGAGATAAAACAATACATTCAGTGTCATTAAAAAGAACACTATTCTTTTTATCACACATTTGTGAGACACTAAAGAGATTAAACTTTAACTCTCTCACAAAATACACATTTTCAAAATCTAGATTACCAATTTTAATGGTACCTTTTCTTGTGATTTTCCCTCCTTTGGGGTTCCCTCCAAAAGCAACATATCCTCCATCTATCTCTTTATAGTCTATAAGATAGGACATGTTCCCTGTCATGTGCCTTGAGCATCCACTATCAATCACTCCTTGATCCTGTAAATCCATTTGTGGATTGCCCTGCACATTAGATAAGAAAATTAGTTTCTTTTGGGGACCCAAGCCATCACTAACTTGGATCTGCCTTGTGCGTCAACATAACTAAACTTTTTAAGGGTGATTGATGCACTATTGTGTTTGAAACATGGTCCAACTTTGATGCTGTGGTTCCAAAACCCAACAGCTGAGGCCTATAAATAGCATTAAAATTATTTCCATAACACATTAACTATGCATTTTGCCTAGGCAGTAGTAAATTTTTTATCCCCTAACAGTATTAACCCTTTGATTAATATTACTATTTTTAAATGCTGTTCTTGTATTCTTTAAAAACCTTCTAGCCCTCATGGTCAACATGGCCATTTGCCATCTCAAATCCATCTCTTCTATGTCATCAGGATGGATTTGTTGCAAGTCCTCATGTGCAAGTTGAGGACTATTTGGTTGACTAGCAAAGAATGAACAAATAACAGCATCACTCAAGTTATCAATATTTGTAGAGTAAGCAGTATTAACTTGAGTGCTAGCAGTAGTAACTCCATGAGCAGCATTAACTGCTTCATTAGAGCTGCTAGTGTTGTTATTAGAAGAGGACACAAAAGCCATGTTCTGTGTGCTTGAACTTGAGCTAGAGATCCCTTTAACTTCTGGTTCATACACCTTGAGGTTGTTGTAGAGATCATCCATGCTCATTGTATCCAAATCAGCTTTATTCCTCCACACAACAGCATGTGTGTTCCACTCAGGTGACAAACTTCTTAATAACTTTTGATTAACATCTTCTTGTGAAAGCTTTTCACCCAAAAGATCTAACTGACTCATAAGCTTTTGAAGCCTATCAAAAGTTTGATTAAGCATCCCTGAGCTTGGAGCAGTGAAGTTTTCATATTGCTGCTTTAAGAGATTCCTTTGAGTCTTTTTAGTAGCTTCATTCCCACCAAATCTCTTTTCAATAGCTTCCAGCAATAGCTTAGCATCCTTTATAGAGTTAAACTTTAACTGATGTTCATTGGGAATGCCCATCATTAAAGTACTTCTAGCCTTCACTTCTAATCTTCTCGTAGCCTTTTCTTCAGCAGTTGTAATAGGCATCACTTTCATGACACCTTCTACCATTTGTGTTTTTGGCAAGGTTGCACCATTCTCTATGACTTCCCATAGTGCATAGTCTATCATCTGGATGTATTGTTCAATCATCATCCTCCATAACTCAAACTCACCCGGTTTGAGCATGGGAACTTTGGATGCAACCACCATGTGTGCAGAATCTTGATTCATATATTTTAGCAAAAACAGGTTCTTCTTATTCACAGCTTCTCAACAAGCTCTGATACCACTTGTTGATCCCACTTCAATAGATCGAATTCCTTAAGCTTGTTTAAGGTTTAGTTATATTAGATAAATCTAACACAACTATAGTAGAAACTGTTTTTGAATGCATTAAAGATTATGCGAAATCTAATATTTAATATTAAGAAGAATTATCAATGAAACAGTAATTCAATGAACATACAATTCAATAAATAAGCTCCAATATTATTAATGATAATAATATGAATACTCTTAAAGTATTAGGGTTACAAAGACCTTGAATCTATGAATTATACGTCTAATAATACTTCAAAAGATTGATAAAAGATATCAAACTCTATGCCCTAGGACCTCCTTTTATACACCAAGGAGTCCTAAACGCTTACAATACTTTCCAAAGTAATCATAAACTTCTGAAATAACTAACTATGATACATACCTTTACCAAAATAACTCATACAAATGCACATAAGCATACTAACTAACCAACAGGTACTAACTTTCTTACACTGTCAGCATTAACTTTTACTAGTAGAGAAGTAACTTTTTGTACTAACCACATACTAACTACTTAGTATTATTTCATCTAAGTCCTCTGAGCAGTCTTAAAATGCTCTAGCACAGTATAACTTTTACACTACAGTACATACCTGTGTACTAGCAGTTGTTCTATCACCAAGCAGTCTTAAACACTTATAATAAATTTTCATAGCATCTCATCCAGCAACGCACTAACTTTACTGAGTCCAGCATAACATCAAATAATAGCAGTAAGAAATCCATCAGCATCAAAACTGTTTAATCCAACACGACAGATTATCACAAGTGTGACAAAGCAACAGGATTAGGAAAAGCAAAGTAAGAAGTAGTGCATGATTAAGTAAATACGTTCGTTTATCATATAGTTATCACCAAAGTAGTTTAGATTTATATTTAGTTTAATTAGATAAAACCAAACCAAACCTCTCAAAACAAGAATATTACCTGCTTTCTATTCGAGCCTTCCCAACCTATTCCCCTAGAGAACGATAACAACCCCCGAGTCTTGCCTTACTACACTACAACGGTTAGGTACTATGTCTAGGGAGTTGTAAAACTTCTAGTGAGTTTTAACGACCGCATCAATCTCTCTCTGAAGCAATGACTCATTTCAAGGACTTACTCCAAAATGCACATATTATTGTTGTGGTTAAAACCCCAAATCCCCATTGATCTTTGCTCCAAGGTCAAAATCTTTTATGACCATAGACAATCCCAACACAAGTGAACCATTGATTAATCGCCAATGTAAGCTACGTGACAGGAACCCAAAGAATCCAGGGCACTATAGAGGACAATCGCCCTTAGAAAACGAAAGTTGGAATGATTTTTTTCCAAGAGACTTTGCTAAACTAGTCAAGGCAATCTCTTTGCCTCAAATGTCCCGAGTACATCTGACCGTCGTCTCATCGAGCTCGGAAAATCAATTCAATGCTTGATGGAAAGCTCATCTTGCTCCAAACACCCATTCAAGTAAACAAAATCCGTCTTTTTGTTCTTTTCCATGTGACATTTGTATGTGGTCCCCACGACACTCAGTATTGCAATAGGAAAATCCCGAAGCAAGCATTGCTCGAGACTTTACGAGCATCACACCACTCTTGAACTCAAACCGCGCTACTTAACAAGCAAGAGACTACAAAGATGTGCTATGCTATCAACTTTTCCTACGCCGCGCGCAGTCGCGCGCAGATCATACCCCTCTTGGTTGACTTATTATATTTCCCTAAATCTCATGGCATAAGTTGCATCTGATAACATTCATAGTCACCGCATAGTCACTCAGGTATGAGTGCGAACGGCGACAACACGTTCAAAACTCTCAAACAAATTCTTTCTACAAACCCGCGCTAATCCATTATTCTCTGCCTCAAAGACCATACTACTCTGACTCACACATTTCCGATTGTACTTACCCCGTTACACACGCCGCGCACCTCACAAAATTTTAACTAAAGTCAATATACACATATACTCAACAGTGCTCATATGATGATGCGTCTAAGTGAGTCTACAGTGGACATATCTGATAGCACAGACACGACTATAGCATAAGTCTATTGTTTGAGCAAGCTAGCATTTCAAAACGCCGCGAACAAAGCAAGATGACCATTAAAATCGAGATCAACATTCTGCGAAGGCCAATCACGATAATCGATAAATGTGACATGGGAGCCATCGCATCAATATCTTTATTACAAACACCACAATGTCATCGTGTTTGATACAAACTGGGCCCACTTTACGATGTCAATAAATTCACTAATTATTTTTAGTATTGTACGCGTTTGCTTTTAAATCGTAATCGTTAAGTTAAATCGCGTAAGCTAAAAATTATCATTCAATGTAAACGGGCATCAAACAATTAAATGTTTACATCTATCAAGCAATGTTTAAGTAATTATTTTAGGGGATAATTATTAACTTTGTTCACTTTATTTTTTATTGTTTCATAAAGTGTTACGTTTGCGATAAAAGCGTTTTAGGCATTTACCGAACCACCAAAACTTTTCTACGTTCAACAAATACCCATAAATTGTACCAATACCACAAAATTTACAAAACTACCATCCCATATATGCATATATGACCGGGATGTGGTCCATGAAATGCAAAGATAATATCAAAGTCAATCACCACTTCTTATTTTTCATAGGATGATGGTTCTCTTACACGAGGAAACAATGTAAGATAACTTCTTTTTCTTACTAACCAAATACGGAATCGACCAAAAGTCTCCCAAAAACCCCATTTGTGTTCTTTGACAAAGTCTTTAGGGTATATAATTCCTTAGAATAGTGCAAGTAACACCACAAACTCTCATTTTCTTAGGCGAAAACCAAAAAAACTATCTCATTGTTTTCCTCTCATGCACTACCCATAGGCTTACTAACACATTTACCAAAACCATCACCATACAATTTTTATTTACAACATTTCCAAGTATTCTTACAACATATCTAAGATATACCAAGAAGGTTTGAAGGTTTGCTTTAAGGTTTACAAGAGTTAAACAAGCAAAATTCAAGATTAGGGTTTCACTTGAAATTAGGGTTTCCAAGTGTTGTCTACAGCAAGAGTCTTTGCGTGATCTAAACAAGGGTCTTAGATCATATTGTTCATCAACATACTTCATATTAAGGTAACTAAAAACCTCTAAATCTCTCCTTTGCCATTCATGATTTATGTGTAATGTAATGGCTATGTAGTTAATCACCATACTAGGAAACTTCACTTTAACTTGTTAAATGGATTTTTACAACTTGTTTAATATTTTGGTAAACATATCATATTATATAAGGAGTCATGGATCATGATAATAAAGCAAGTATATACAACTAATATGACAAGTGTTGGTTAAGTTATGTAAAGCATTATATAGGACACATAAAAGTATAAACGAAGTACTTATGAAAGTTTCATGGATAAATAAGTATGACACATTTTGGATCTGTGATTCTTGGACAATATATAGACTAATCATGGACTAGAGACCCTAAGGATGTAAGACATGTGATGTTGAAAGGATGTAATGGACTTGTAACCAAGTGGTATAAACTAGAAACTTACAAAAATCATAGATTAAACAAGTTTACTAAAAACAAAATACCCCAAAAAGGGTTTTGATCAAATTACGATTTTAACTCCATTGAGCGAGTAGAGCGATAGAGAGAGCAGAGCAGAGAAATGCTACATGATACAAGGATTGTAGCATGTAGAGAACTCGAAAAAAAACCGATTATAACCAAAGGAAACATACGTAATTTACAAGCTTACGCGATTCAGATAAAAACGCGTTTTTAAAAAGACAATTTTTATAAAAACAAGTTATAAAATACTATCCTGGATATATAAGATCTTGGATCTATTTTTTCCTCAAATAGTACATATTTTAAGGATCCAAAACATTAAAATTATAAATTATTAGAATCAAGAAACTAAGGAGTTATGAATTACGCAGTTTACGACAATAAATACTTTTAATAAAAACTATTTTTATAAAAGTTAACTGTCATCTCAGACATGAACATATATTGAAAACATCATTAAATATAGATAAAAAATTTAATAACAAAGACGTGCTTGACAAAGAAATCTCGCTTAAAAAACGGACTAAACGAATAAAATACGACATTTACGGGTCTTAAACGATAATTAATTCTATATAAAATAAATATATATAACTTGTCATTCAACAGTAAAAACCACTGTTCATCTGGGGACAAAAATATGAAAATGTAAATATTTTTCTGATACTCCAACTCTTAATAGAAAACATGAACGTAAGAAAACATTCATGGTGTAAGGTGACCAACCCAAATGGGCTTAAAAACAGAAAGATTACTCACTAATCTAATACTTTGCACTATTTCCTGACGTGAAATAGTGTATGGTTCGTTTTTAATATAAATTTTTGCGGACATTTAGAATCATTTTATATATATTTCCTATACATGTCTAAACATTTATAAATATTATTTTGCAAAGACAATTGAATTATTTATTTGATTATATGATGTCAAACACACTGATAATATTATCAAAAGCAGATTTAAATATTTATTTCCGCAAACGTCAATTAGATTGGTGACACACTATATATTGAAATTATATATAGGTAGTAGTTATTTCGAAGTACTTTACGTAACTCCATACGACGACCTTATAATGATTAGGGTGCATTCGGCGCGAATTGGTGAACGCATTTTCTATTTGTCACGCGACACCTCACACTCCCACATACACCCCCTCCTCTCTATATATATCCTCTCATCTCTCTCCCTTCGAAGTGGTAGTTCATAGCCCCCACGTTTACACATTTTATAATGATTTATATATTTTGGGGTGAGAACATGCTTTTTTGTTTTATCAATTGACAACGTAGTGAAACAATTCATATTGAAACTGAGGAGAGCGCAGTGTGAGTGAAGAGTGCGCAGAAGCAATCGGTGCGGAGAGAGGGGAGCGGCCGCGATGTCGGTCCTCACTAATATCATCAATACTGTAGCATCACTTACGGAGAGTGAGCTAGCTACACATATGATAGAGGAAAAGTGATTCTCTATATATATATATAGGTGACCCTTACTCCACAAGTCCACTCTTAAACGGACACACCCAACACAAACACCTGTGAGATCGAGATAGAGCGGATGGTAATATTCTCGGGTGTCCGAAACTACCATCAGAGCGAGCCAACGTACGTACTACCATGTCGGAGTTAGGATGTTCTGTGTTAGACATCAATCATGGGCAATGTACAGCACAATTTATAAATTGAGCAATTCATTTATGTCGAGCTTCAGTGTCATAGCTAGGGACTCGTATATATTTTGTGATGTTTTACAATTTAATGATGATCACGAGGAAATCTTGACGGTCGCATACTACTTATGTTAATTCCAATCCTATAGATTCACCAACATTATTGAGTTGAACGTTGAAAGCATGTTTTTCCTTCAGAAAGATCACTAATAAGGCGAGCAACGAGCAGTGCAAAGGGATACTTGTTGGTCTCGTATATTTTACGGAAGTCCAAATGGCATTAAAGACACTATTGGTTTGCACACTACATTGGAGGTGGAAAACGTTTATTTTCCGAAAAGAATCTGTGATATAATTAACAATGAACATAGAAAGCTTGCAGCTTTTGTATCAAACACTTTGCTAAATTCCAATGTATCGGTTAACTAAACGACTCTTTAGGTCGTTTCTTATAATGTCTTGCGCTATGATCTATGAAGTAACGCTCACCAAACCCCATATTCCGCTGTGACTTATTTTGGGGGTGGTTACAGATTGGTATCAAGAGCCAAGGTTATAAAGAACCAGTCCAAATTGTATATGCTGGACTATAACCCATTTTCAACACATTTCATTCATACAAAAGGGATTATCACGGACAATACAAACACTAGTTAGTTTGGCCATTTAAATATTTCACTAGATGCTCTTACATGAATTCATATACGTGTTCATAATATTGTACGTACGTTACTATGAGGATCTATGTATATATACAATAATGAGTTGCACATTCTTTTGCACATAACTCTAGCATTTATTTATATAAGAGGAGTTATTTATAATTAAATAGCTGGGAAACATTTCTTTAGCAAAGGTAGCACTATAACTCGTAGGTCCTAAACGACTACATAAAACATTAAGTCTATCGAATATGATATCCTACCAATCATCAATTATGCCTAGAGCGCATATTATTATTTCCCATTAACCGGTCTTGGTATAAAATATACATATAATAGAGATTACGTTTTTGCTCGTTTGCATAGACAGTCCAGTTTTCACCCATCGAGACGGTTACCTATACTCTGACTATATTAATTCTGAGCCATAGAGATGCCAGTGAGCTCTGATGAGGATCTAGAGCACCAATGTAGGATGAGCCTCTACCAGCTAATAGCCTCACCTATATCCTTATTCACCGGAGACTGACATATCTGACAGAATTCACAAATCCAGAGGATGACTGAGGAGGAACCCTAGGAGGATCTTGCTAGACAATCCTGTCGATGGAGGAACCATGATGAAAATGAGTTCCATCTGATGATGATTGTTTTGAGAAGCGATAAAGTTAGGAGACGAGGAAGAGGAGGAGCACCTACCTCCGGCCGAGCCCTTCTGTATTCGTACCTACAGATGATCCTGTCCCCTCATCTGAGAGATAACAGAGGCATTTAAAGATACTGATGAGTATGGTTCACACCACCCTACCTCTCCACACCATATCATCTTGTTTTCTAAGACCAAATCCCATACAGTACAAATGTCTATTTAACACCATAACAACCAACGATCAATCACCATATCTGAGGCAGCATTACAAGTTAGCTGCTGCAAACTAGCCTTTCATTCATCATTCACTACAACCACCATCAGTATCACCATCACCAGGAGAACATTAAATCACTTAAAGATAACATAAGAGGCTAGCATCTAGAATCTTGAGAAGCACCCTGGCCCATAGACAAATATATTTGTCAGTGTAGCTCGTTTTGTATTGTATCCCACTAACACTTGAGTAAATAAATCGTTGGTAAGAGTTAATGAAAAGCTCGTACTCTTAGCATGATCATAACCAACCAACGTAGGTTAATACTTAATACATCGTTTTACCAGGTTGTTAGTTAATCTTATATCTCTAACATAAAGTTGGTCTCACCTTACATATATGTTGGGATCACGGAGTGTCATGATTTTCCCTTGGATGAAACTTCATATACATTTTGTTCCCTGTGATCTTCAGGAAACGATGACAATCATGTTAACAAGGATAAGTTTAGGAAATGAGACGGTTGTAGCCTAGCGAGTGGCTAATGCTATCGAGGCTATTGCTATTTATAAGATGAAAACCAACATGGCCCTCAAGTCAATGAGCCAGACCAAACGACAAGAAGACAAGGTAGCTGAGAATGCTAGCAACAAGAGGAAAGTGGAAGTAACCACAATGGAAGCTCGAGCCAACAAAACAAAGGGCACAAGGTTCCTAGAGCACATACTACTTGGACAATAACAAGAAGGCATATGTTGGATCTCTACCTCTATGCAACCAGTGCAATTTTCACCATAATGGACCATGCACTATAAAGTACAGAAATTGCAAGAAGTTTAGCCACAAAACCCGAAATTGTAGAACACCTACTTGTTATAAGTGTGGAAGTTGGGACACTACAAGAGTAATTGTCCAATAGTGTGTGGACATGTATGGGAAAGGAAAAGCTTATGAAGACTCTAGCGCCACGATGTCTAACATCAACACCTAAGGAGAGACCGTCGTATTACCTAGTAAACTCTAAGCAGAAACCTTATTAGACTTTAATTTGGATAGGGATTTGTATTGTACTTTCTTTTGAACCTCGTTGTACCCGTGGATGTTTTAAATTATCTATCAAATTATCGTATTATGAAAATTTCGTCAATATTAACTTAGATTCCTTATTTACTCTTGCAAACTACTCTCTCAAATATCATGAAATCATAACGCTATTTTGACGAAAATGAGCAATGCATCGTTAGTCCTCAATTATACATGGCCTGATCAACTATGTATAATTCAGGAAGGACCATGCCATGCTGAGAGTAGTCACCTTAAAACTTCTTGTCAAGAAACAATTTTCTATTTATGTCAAGTTTTGTGTGCGTATTCATAAAACGTATTTATCACAAGGAACCAAACTAATAATCATAATAACTAGGTAAATTTTTACCCCACTTTAAAAAAATGTTATAACTGACGCGTTAAGCCGAAGGGAACGAATAAAGCCACTAGAAGCCGAGCCTTAGACGCAACAATAAATATTATACCAACGTCACTACTCTTGAACGCTCAAGTTAAAACAACTTAGAAGGGGAATGCAAACGAGTTACCAAGCGTGGTAACGAAATTATCAAAAGGCAAAGAAAAAAATAACCAATAGATTTATTGCCACACCATCCATTTATTATCTTAGAAGTAAGATTACATAACAACTTAAAGGAAATATGTTGGGAATAAATCTTCATCAAGAGTTAGTACTGCCAAGGTATAACTAACAGTACTAATGGAGTTAGTACTGCCAATACAAACTTAGTACTGCCAGTGTTAGTTAATACT
>BQNB010071620.1:3752-27441 GCA_026074375.1 Tanacetum coccineum
TATTCTAGTTGTTTATTCCTATTATTAAGTGCTTATTAAGGTTAGGTGAATATCTGTTTTAGCTTATTTGCTTATTTATTATTTCTTTAAGTCTTTTTAGCCTAACAGTACTAACCCTAAGCTAACAGTACTAACTTTAGCCTAACAGTACTAACTCCAAGTTAGTACTGTTAGTTAATACTGGTAGTACTGTTGTTAGTACTGTTGTGTTTATCTTGTTTAATTTAGCTTAATTGCTTTTTTGTATTTGCTTATTTAGAATTAGTTTAGCTTATTTGATTTATCTTAAGTTTATTTGAGCTTATTTGTGCCTTAGTGTAGAAGTTTTAAGCGTTTTTGCCTTTTCTAGTTGTGATTCTTGTTCCAGCTTATTCTCTTTGCTATTTTTATGTGCTTTTGCTTATTTTTATCAGTTTTAGTGCCCAATCATTCCTTGTGACATTCAAACACAAATCATCAATCGTCTTGCGATTCTCCATCTCTAGCCTCGTTGGGACAAAATGACCCGGGAACACTCTATACTGCTTCCGGTTTTCTTGATCTCGCGGATTCTGATCCTTTGTTGTATTTATATTATATATAGATAGATTTTAAGGAGTAAGTTTTAGCGAGTCAAATTTTGGCGCCGCTGCCGGGGAGGCTGATATAATATTATATATATGTATGCCACGTAAGGGCACTTAATAGCAGCACTTAACAATCACATAAGCAAGCTACATGTAGTGCGCACCACATGAAAATGAATTTTTGTGATGGCAATGTTAGTGAAACAAAGGACTATAGATCTAGGGAACACATAATTCAACCTATTTTCTCTATAGCCAGTGTCTCCATGATACCAATCTGCTAAACACCCCTCCCAAAAAGTATGACAACGCAGTCGGAATAACCACTAGGAGGTGCTAACTCTCATAATACACAGCGCTAGATACAAGAGAAACGATCCTCCTAAATGTGTCGTTTGACAAAATACCACATTGTTGATTTAAATCAAAATCAGAATTTGAAAAAATATGATCCTATAACCCATAATTGACCACAATGAAAAAGGCATGAATGTATAGACTCCAATGCACTTCAATGAAACTCCGAGACATAATATTATACTTTCTGAGAAAAACAAACCATAAAAGGGCCAACATAAAGTTGTTGAGTTTTTTTCTTTGCATAGATTAATTTAAATAAATATGAATGATCAATCCACTGTATACATCATCAGTATCCATGAAAAAATCCCAAAGATTTTAATAAAGAATGCAATGTTAAATTAAACGTCATGCAAAAAAAACCAATCTTATCACCAAAGATTTTTATAAAGACATGCATGAACAAATTTAATGTCACCAAAAAGAATACCTGGCACCCCTCGTGGCACTCACGAATATCAGCAAAAAAATAATATATAAAAGCGTCATACCATCAAGAAATAATCTACCGTGATAATGCAACACAAATCAGGTATTCACAAAACTAGATAACATTTAGACACTAAGTTTCTCAGACACAGAAGCTCGACGATCTTTCTTGCAATTAAACATATATTGAGCATATTTACGGCCCATAAGGATGTCTAACCCTAAACAATCCAAAAAACGACAAGCAAATAAACGTGTTCCACCGGGTGAAAGCTAATCACGCCGAACATGGGAGGTCGTTTCCCGAATAGATTCTAAAATAAATAACATTCGCGCTCACAAATAAATGTATACCCAAACTACATCTATGCAATTGCACAGTTCAAGATAATCGGCTTAACTTGGAGAATGATTACTCGCTCACATAGTGACCACAACGTAAACAATACTGCGTCCAATTAATAAAACAAAGCATGTTGTGTCCTATTTATAAAACGATGGCATATTTTCATCCCAAAAATATAAATAAAAAACCGTATCCAAACATGAGTAATAGTGAGAGTTAAGAAATCTCACAATATCCTTTAAAACAATCACATTGTTATAATAATAACACAAAAAGTAAAGAGTTTAATAGGCAAGCATGTATTCTGCCCTCGCGGGTTTATAAACATTCAAAAGATATGAAAAGCGAGGTTAGAACTCCACATTGATGAAGAATGACGCTATTGGCAGATAAGGTCATCTAATAAGGCAGCAACACGAACGCGAAGACGAAGCTGCTTGACCGAGAAATGGCAGCTTAAGCCAAAGCGAGCTAAGTCGCCACTAGCCTAGTATAAAGTGTTAGAGTAGTTTTCGCTGAATAATTGTTCTACTCAACGCGACGCGTTGATTAACGCGGGGGTGGATAGGGGGGGGGGGGGGGGAAGATTTAGATTTAACGTTGTAATATTTGGCGTAGGTTGGTTAAATAAATAAAATTGAGAATAAACCCAAAGCGTGTAATACATTCCGTATAAATATTTCATGCGAAAAATAACCCTTATATAGCTCATAAAAGACAAACACACCAACAGATTGAAAGATGGCAAGTATAATATAACCTTGCATGGTATTATATTAAATCAGTTTGAATAATTAATTTAAACCAAATAGTTTAGACTCGTTTCTGAAACCACCACTTAAATAAATAAATATAAATAAGTTCCTGTACTGCAACGTAATACGTACGTTTTAAGATTACCACTTAAACTTAAACAGTGTTTGTAAAGCCTTTTACAACAATTAATAGTGTTACCATCTAGCTGATAAATTAATCAAATAATAAAATAAATTTTTAACTTTTTTTACTGTTTCCTCGACAAACTCACGTCATAAAATAATCGTGCATCTATGTAAAAGATAGTTTTCGTTCGTATGTCAAATTATTCAAAAACAGAAATAATTTTAGTATATCTATCTTTAAAATATAACTTAGTTCCATTTTTATCGCGTTTATAACACTATATGAAAGATTTAGATAAAAAACTTACTAAAAATTGACATATAATATATATTTCTTATGACATTAAAGAATATAGACTGAAAAAAAAAGAACCATAATATTATTGGTTATATAATAGTTTTCCTTACTTCGGCAAAACACGACTATATAACCTTATACAACAATAAATATTGTCAATAGTTAAACTTGTTAAGTATAGCAAAGCACTGGCGTTTCTAGATATAAGAAAATTATATATTTTATTAATAACATAACATCTACAACCAAATAATAAACGATTATATTTAATTAAACCCATTTAAACGTGCAACAATATGAGTCCGGCTTTTTATAATATAAAATACTCACGATATAATTAATATGTATTTGTTGATTTGCTATATAAACTAAACGAAACCTTAAGCTCGTTGATATCTGGCTATTCGGCACAAAGCAGCTCCCTACGGTTTTTTCTGCATAAACAACCAAACAAACAAATCACCCATATGTCTGATTCGTTCTCTAACACCCACACTGCACCCTATGTCATTTCTGCCCAAACAAACCTGCCCTACTTCAGTTTTTTCAATAAAACATCAACATCCGGCCCACCCCTTTCTACCTGTTACGACAGCCAACCAAAAACTACCCTAATCTGATGAAACTGGCCAAACGGCCCCTAATCTGATTATTACAACACTAGAAACAAACACCCCTATAGTCTGTTTCAATTCATTTCAAATCCAAACGCACCCCTAACACACAAAATTGATCAACCAAAACACCCCTTTAGTGTTTGTATCACAACCAATGCACCTAACATAATTAACAACAACAAACACCATACCTTACCAGCTACAACCAAAACCAATCGCACGCCTATCATGGTTCGTCTTGACCTCGCGAATCCCAACCCACCGCAACACCCCCCCCTAAACCCGCGTAACCTTCACAGCGCAACACCAAACATCCCTAACTGCATATAAACCCCAAACGGCACTGCCATGTCTATGAACTACACGCACCCTGGCTAGTAGTACAAACCCACAAAATCGAACTCACCCTTATAGTTTCTCTTTAGCAACCAAAACGCACTATTTTTTCTTTTTTTGGGTGGCATCGACAAACACCAGGCACCCTAGCGGTGTTTAATAGACCCAACCCAACAACCAACCTTATTCCTCCCTCGTGAGCTGTCCCGGCTGTTTGACAAGCAACCAGCAATGCCCGCCCGCCCCGACTTTCACCAACAACAAATCACAACCCTAGCTGACTAACAACCGGAACTCACTCCAAGTTGGTGGTGCCGTCCACGCACACGCACCCAACATTGGTGGGCAGCCCATCCACACCGAACACACCCCTCCCCTTTATAAACATCAAACTCACACTATGTATAGACGGTTAATAAAACCACGCGCACCTTGTAGGTGGCGACTGTCGTGGTGGTTTCCGGAGGAGAATGGGATGGAGCGTAGATTCGGGATGATGAAGATGATGAGATAAAGAAGATGATTGTCGGGTGTTATGGTGATCGTGTGGGCTCGCGTGGTGACGTGGGTGTCGGTGGTGGCGGTGAAGGAATAGTGAATGTAGTGGTTCGAATTAGAATCCGGATGTGGGGAGTAATTTAGGTGTTGGCCGGAAATAAGACACCGTCAGAAAACTATCTCTGGCAGGCGGTGACGTGAATGTAGAGCCAGTAATGTACGGTCCGACGAAGAGTGGTGGCTGAAAGGTGACACATGACGGTGTGAGGTGATGAGAGATGAGACGAAAGTAGAATGCGTGTCAGTAAACTTTTATATAAAATAGTATTATAAAAATATAAAAAATAAGTTTTATATATCATTAAACCAGTTTTGATGGAATGACAGAGTTTTTCCAAAACACGACTTGGGGGTCATTTTGGTAACAATCTTATTTCACACAATAGTTTTGTATAACTAAAACACGAGTTTCGTGACTCCATTATACGAAAAGGACTCTAATACATGAAGCAACTCAACACCTAGCAAACCCAACGACAGCCCAAAGAAAACGGCGACACATTATATCATCCTGACCAATAAAAGATCACAGAACGACCGCCAACCCCTAACTCTATCCCCCCCTCCCACCCACCAACTCCACCGAAGAACCCACACAACTTAAAACCAACACACACACTCAACCTCCACAACTCACACTCTCTAACTAACAGTACCCCCCCATCCACACACATTCAACTCCACTCACCACTAAGCCCCCGTACCCACACTCCCCCCCTGCACCCCTACCCACCCGACACAACCAACACAACCAACTCAACAAAACCACAAACAACCACACCTCTCTCCCCCCCCCCCCAAACCCCCACACCCACACATCCCACCCCCCACCCACAAACCCTACACCACACTCACCACCCAACACACACCCGCAATACCCCACCACCCGTCCCACTCCAAACTCCCGACGCTAACCCCCCGCGACCTGAGATTAACGCCTTGTCCCGTAACTAAAAATGGAAAATATACACTCGATTAAATTCTCATTATCCACAAACCAGCTATAAATTAAAAATATATCGTAATCCAATAAATAATTTAATATTATTTATTAAATAAACATACTGAATTTAAAACAAATTTAATTGTTTTTGATTGTCCCGTTGTAATTGGATCGAAACAATTTGACGTGCTGTTTTAGCCCTTTCGCTCGTTTTCCAGTCTCGGCAAAAACTGAAAAGTTGACAGAATGTCTTTCCACAACGAACTGTGTGCATTAGGGTCCAAGTCGTGAAAGACGTGATATATGGTCATACTGTAAGTCAAGCCAGACCTAAAAGTCAAAGAGGTAAAATAGTTATCTTAAAAATCCGAAAATTCTCAGATGTTACAGAAGGGGTTAAAGAATGAAAAATAAATATATGGATAAATGGTGAAAAAAAAGAAGCCCTCTACAAACATTAGGCCGAAACCGGGTCAATTCATAATCTATCGAATATCACAAAGATGATATTTGGTATTGAAGAAAGACATCATGGACCCAGTGATGCAATGCACAACCCTTCCTAGCCACTCAAGATTCTCTTAAAAGAATTCTTGTTTCATTGTCATGGAGATTAAATGCATAATCTATTGACATCTTACTCTAAGATTGTTGATATTGAAAAGGTGGCAGTCTGCTCCAGCCTCCGATCACAAAAACCAAAAAGCGCTTATTGAGTCTAGAGCCAAAAAGAGATCAGATCATAAATCTCACATAGGACACAAAAGTACATTTTTATTAAACATCAAAGATACAAAAAGGTACAAGAATTATTTATATGTCTATGTGATAGTGCATGTCTTACTGACATTTCTGGAACATTCAAGAGTGATACTTAAATTAAGTATTTCACAATGATTGAATGGAAATCCTACCAGTGCTAACATTAAGCCAACGCTAGTAACGTATGACATTGCATTTGACAAATGAATGTTTCTAATGATTCAATACACTGTAACTATTAATCTATTGATCTAGTAGTTATCGTGTTTTTCCGGAATTTGTTTTCGAAAAACACAAACAACATTTCCTTGATTGCATTCAAGTGAAGTGATGATACCAAGGTTTACTTATGATTCACAATATGATAAGGGAGATGGTAAAATGAAACTATGTATTGACTCTCATTCTTAGCACCGCACTTCACACATGACTCACTATCGAATGTTGAGGCGTAACAAGACATTTGATGAAATATGTTTAGATGGTCATCCAATATAATCAGGGGGAAGAGAAGTGTTCTAGCTGAATATTTCGATAGAGCGCAACAATTAAGGGGGAAAGAACATGTGTATACCGTACGCTTAATTGACTTTGGTGTATATAATAAACGTGAACAACTGGCGGGAAGAAATTGTACATTTGGGACTTATTGACTTTGGTGTATACAACAACCGGAAACTAAATTGACTAGAGTTGATACGAGTTTCTTTCTTCTATGACATTTGTTTGTGTGAATATGTGCATACGAATGGTTTTATTATTTGGGGGGAAAGGGGGGAAGCAATTGGGGGGAAGAACATCAACAACATCTCTACCTTTTAGAAACAAGAACACCGTCGTAATTCATACCTTCATTTCTCATACTCAAAGTTCAAAGATACACTTCCGCAACTCTGATAAATCAAAGAACTTCCTCAAATCGTCAAGTTGTTGATCAAGACAAAAGTTCTACATGAGGAAGATTGTAAGCTGTAAAGAAAGTATGAGTATGTTGGTTAGAAGCTTTAAAAGACAAATCAAGATGGATTCGCGGTAAAGAATGATGACATGAAAAGATCTCAAAGGCAAAGGAAAAAGAAAATGAAAAGATAAAGATCAAGATCACAAGAGCATGATTGGAACAAGACCACTATTACACAACAAGACTCAAGACAAACAAGCGTTAAAGTTCAAAGATCAAAGTCACAAGAGAGATCTCAATGAAAGTTCAAAGATCAAAGTCATAAGAGAGATGATCATCCTTTAGGGGGAGATTGTTACGAATAAGGAAATGATGATCATTAATGCAATCAAAGAGAGATCTCAATGATCGTCCCTTGGGGGAAGATTGTTAGGATTGATAAAAGTGACGATCTTATTGAGATAAATGTCTTGTAATAAATAATGAAATATTATTGTGTAATAGGTTAGGTAGATGGTAAATAGTCAAAGACTATAAGTCAAAGGGGCTAAATTGTAAATGTCTAGAAGACAAGGGCTCCATGGTCATTCATTGTAAAAGGGTATAAATACCCCTCCACCACCTCATTTGTGAGGTGTGTCTTGTATGTGTATTCAAGTTTCATTTCATTATCCTCCTCCCTCTTTCTCTCTCTACTTTCTCTCTCTAGACTACTTATATCATTTTCTCTATCTAAGATTAACCTCTATTGCTTATTGTGGACTAGATTATAATATCCTACATGGAATTGAAGAACTTGAAGTTCCAAGAAAGAACTTTAGTTCACCCAACATCGACATTTCAAAATTGGTTTTTCATTATAAGGTTTGCACATCTTTTTGAAAATCTGGATTTGTTGAATCTAAAAACATAATCATCAACATGAACTTGAAGTAATATGTCTCCCCCGTGACGTCTAGTAAACAAAGTTGGGTCAATTATACCTTTATTGAACCCGTGTTCAATTAGAAAATAAAACAATTTGTCATACCATGCACGAGGTGCTTGCTTAAGATCGTATAGAGCTTTTTTCTACCTGTAGACAAGATTTGGAAATTCAGAATCAATAAACCCTTCAGGTTGGCTGACATAAACTTCTTCTTTCAAATGACCATTGAGAAAAGCTGTTTTGACATCCATTTGAAAGTTAGTGATATTCATATAAGCAGCAAAAGCAATGAACATCCGAATAGCCTCAATACGAGCAACAGGAGCAAATGACTCCTCAAAATCAATGCCATCTTCTTGCTTATAACCTTTAGCCACAAGACGAGTTTTGTTCCGAACCACAATATTATCTGCATCACACTTATTCTTCCAAAGCCATTTGAGAGCAATAACATTCTTTCCTTCTGGTCGTGGAACCAATTCCCAAACTTGAAGTCTTTCAAATTGATTCAACTCATCTTGCATGGACTCAATCCAACTATGATCGGCCATAGCTTCTTTGATGTTCTTTGGTTCAAAAGTGCTAACGGTTAATGCATACATGCAAACCTCAGAATCGGTATGTAGCCGTTGACGAGTCATAACAGGTTTGGATAGGTCACCAATAACTTGGTCTAGAGGATGATCTTTTGTCCAAATGTGAGTCGAGGGTTGTACTTGATGGAAATTCTGCACATTTGATGGTTCGAGATTCGTTGTAGATGACTCAATTTCCTCATGATTCAGAGAATCATATGGAACAAACTGTGTATTACCATCAAAATCAGCAGAATCTTCTTGATTGAATTCATCAGACTCTTGTAAAGAGATTGGAGAAGTTTGTTCGACAGATGTTGTGATAACAGGAGGAGCCTCATGTGTGTCAACAATGATTGAAGATGTAGAAGGTAAGTCTTCTTGATCGTGAGTCGGTTGTGCAGCGGAATTGATGGTAGTATCAGAAGATTTCTGCTCAAAATAATCTTCAAACATTGGACCGAACAAATTATCTAAATCCTCTTTTAAAGGATCATTCATTCAGTCATTTGATGAATTTTGATTATTAAATCGTTGAAGTTCGGGTTCTAAACAATCGTGTTCAGAAGCTATTGCTGTAAGCTCATCAAACTTGACATGAATAGTCTCCATAATCCTTTTGGTGCGACGGTTATAGATTCGAAAACCTCTTGATGTTTTCGAATAACCAATAAAAACCCCAATGTCTGCTTTAGGTTTCATTTTTCCAAGATCATCACGGTCATTTGTCGGATAACACAATGAGCCAAACACATGAAAATACTCAACATTTGGCTTTCGTCCACGTAACAGCTCATAAGGTGTTTTATTGTGTTGTGTTTTGATGATTGACCGGTTTTGAGTAAAACATGATGTAGTAACTGCTTCAGCCCAAAGAAATTCAGGTAACCTCGAAAAAATAAGCATTGTGCGAGCAGCCTCAACCAGAGTACGATTACGTCGTTCTACTACTCCATTTTGCTGAGGTGTGCGAGCAATTGAAAATTGTTGCATAATACCTAACTTTTCATAATAAGCTTTGAGAGTTGCATTCTTGAATTCAGTGCCATTATCAGTCCGAATCTTGCAAACTTTGGCTTTGTAATTCAATTGAGCTTGAGCAATGAATTTCTTGATGATCTCTGGAGTTTCGTCTTTCGAACGAAGAAAATAAACCCACGTGAATCTAGAAAAATCATCCACTATCACAAGAATATACTTCTTTCCATTGACCGAAGCTACTCTCATTGGACCGCACAAATCCATATGAAGTAATTCCAATTTGGAGTAATCACTTGGAATCAATTTAGGTGGATGAGAAGCTTTCTTGCTTTTTCCTCTTTCACAAGCAGAACAAAGATGATCTTTTTCATATTTGAACTTTGGTAAACCGTCAACCAAGTCAAGTTTGGTAAGATCGTTTATGGTGCCAAAATTAAGATGTGACAGTCGTCGATGCCATAACCATGACTTTGTTGAAGTTGCTTTGGACATTAGACAAATGGGTGAAGAAGCAGCCATGTCTGAAATGGAGATGGTATATAAATTCGAATCGCGTCCGCCTGTGAGCAAATCATCTCCTTCCAGATTTCAAACATAACATGTTTTAGAACGAAAAGCCACTTCCAAATCTCCATCACAAAATTGTCCAACACTAAAGAGATTGTGTCCAAGACCTTCAACATAATATACATGACAAATAGTGATATTGCCATGTATATAATCACCATAGCCTGTAATAGCTGCAAAGTTGTCATTTCCAAAGCGAACGGTTCCCATGAACTTTTCAACGAAGTTTCTCAATAGTGAACGATCACCCGTCATATGCTTTGAACAACCACTGTCAACAACCCATAGAACGATCTGGACTACCTGCAACACAAGAAGAACCAACACATGGACAACTGGGCAACTTGACTATCCATCTCTTAACTGAAACCAGTGGTTTCGTATTCGAAGGATTAGTATTAGCATGTGGCTTTGTGTTAACAGGTGTCCACATAACATTTGGTTGTGATTCAAACCATTTTTGCCATACTCTACTGGTCCGAATCTTGTTTAGCATGAATGGGCTTAATGGTTTATCACGCATGTTACTTTCCTTTTTCTTAAACGCACTAGAAACCTTATCTCTAGCTTTTGATGCACTTGCTTCATCAATCTTAGATTTGGAAGCTACAGAAGTAGTATCTAAAGTCTTAGATTGTGTCGCTTTCTCAGAAAACCTAGTCTTAGGAGCTACAAAAGTAGTTTTAGAAGATTTTGGTATCCTAGAATTAACAGAGAAGGTTCTACGAGCATTCGAACGCACATTTAATTTATGCTTAGCAACACATTTATCATGACAAGGAATAAGCACACTTTGCATACAAGAAACACATAACAAAGTTTTCGCTTTAGAAGCGTTTGCAACAGCAACATCAATTACATTCTCCTTGTTTGACACAACTTTAGCAAATGTATTATCTGTTTGCTTATTTTTCCTAACATAAACTGCTTCTTTCTTTGCTTCATTCTTAGAGACATCTAAGACACTGGTCTTGACATGTGAATCTCTACTCTTTGGTCTTTTCACACTAGATGTAGCATTCATTCCTGTAGAAGATAACACATTCTTAGTCTTGTTTGTTTGTGATTCTTGTTGTGTGACAACTCTGTACATTCCAGGGCTAATGACATTTGTGTTTTGATGTGTCCCTGTTTGTTTGTTATGTGAAGTCTGTAAAGTGACTGGTTTTGACTCAACATGGTTTTCTTTTGTTTTTAAAACAACCGTCTGCTTTTGAGAAGCATTTTTATTTAAGGGTGTGACACAAAGAAAAGATTGAGAACCATGTGTCTTGTCAAACTTAGTATTCACAGACTTACCATTTTCACCATTTTTCATTCTAGCTTTCAACTCAGATATGGTATCTAAAAGATTCTGATTCTCAGCACGAATAGCACCATATGCATAAGTTTTCTCAGAGACATGAGCAATTAACTCATCCATTTCCTTTTGAGTTTGAGACCGTGTCTTTTTGATACTTCTTTAAGTGTTCATATTGTTATTTTGGTATGCCCCAAAATATTAAAATAACGAGGTTTAAAACCCGCGCTTCGCAGCGATGTGTTTGCATACGCCATCCGTTTATGTGTTGTCGAGCTAGTTATCGTTAGAAAATTTTGTTTTCGAGTTGTGCATTTCTTTATGGCAAAGTATCACATCCCAGTTTTGATAAATGCAAGGCAACATTGGCAAAGTTTAATGAAACCACATACATACGCATACATACTTGCAACATTTTCCAAAATGTGCGATGTGGTTAGTATGAAAGTTATGATAAGTGTGTAGTAGGAGAGTTTAGATACAGGGTATTTTGCAATTTCAAGGATCAAAGTGAAAAAACAATCATACATGTAAAAATTGGATGAGTTACTGAAGTGCAGATTCGACACCATCAGTAGCCTCTTTGGTTGTGGTACTTCCTCCAAGGTCTTTTGTGTGGTACTTTCCCGAGCAGTTTCTAGGCGATCTGCATAATCAGGAAGCTGAAGGTATCTAAGCATCATTGGTGATGAAATAAACAAAGCCACTAGAGCTATATCTTCCAGTGAATGATATAAACATACTTTGCTCTTTTTACTGTTTTGTTTTATCAACAGAAACAATTTTTCAAACCCTACTTGTATATTTAATAACCCATTGATCAATGGTAACTCACTTGGCATTGTTTTTGTTTTCAGAATCTTAACAAAGGGAGTATAAGAAGATGAAGAACATGTTTGTTCAACAAATATTCATTTGAGGAACAAAGTCATTATAAAGCGCATTTAATTGTTTGTAATCAATTGTCCAACAATTTTGTTTGTTCGCAACAACAAAGTGATCATTCTTTTTGCATTCATTTTCTGTTTGACTTTTGAATCCTCCACTAGAGTTTTCCTCAGAAATCCCTTAACATTCAAAGGAAATTCTATATTACCCGTCCTTGATGCACAGATAACTTTGGACATTCTAAAATTGCTTGTCTGAGTGTATAAGGATTCGGATACCCCAAACCATGTTTTAATTGTTGATCATAAACCGACAATGGTTTTGGTCCGAGCATAAACATTGCTTGTAAAGAATTACCAATTTTCAAAAACATATCAACATTCTTTTACAGTTTTTCCTCAAGATCAAGAATAGTATCATGATATTTATCCTCGTTTTCACTCATTTTTCTTTTTAAAATTAAATGTGATTGTTGTAATTCCTCATTTTTCTGTTTGAAATGTTTGACCTCTTGACTCAACTCATCTCGTTGTTTTTCGAGATCTCGAATAATATCTCGATCACGATACAATTGATAGTCAACTTGTTTTTGAACATGTTTTGCCCTTTCATCAGCTTCAAGAAATTCTTTTAGATAATTGTTATCATTGGTTATGTTTTCCAAAACCCGATTCCTTTCCTTATACATCTCAATTTGACTGGTCAAGGTCATATTTTGTTGTTGGACCTTTTGAGCAAATCTTTGTTGTTTTGCAGCTTCAGCATATGCATTCCTAGTGAGTGACTCTAATGCACACTGATCATAAACATGTGTATCTTTTTCAACACTGCCACTATTAACATTTCCTTTGACAGAATCAAATTGAATATTGCTATTAATTTGATCATCATCAATGGTACTGTTAATAATTTTAGTATAAGTTGGATACATTGGTTCATCATTCTCATTGATGGATGAAGATTGTACCTCACTTACAGATGCAGACTCATAGCTTGGCTCATCATTAGAATTTTGATCAGCTGGTTGAATTCTGGCCATTAAGCATATGTTTGCACTAAGTTCTTTAATTTCTTCCATCCTTGAAGCATCAGCAAAGAGAAAATCATTCTGCTCATCGGTAAGAATTACACCGGCTTCATCCTGTTTTGCCAACACCATTTGCTCCATGAAATACTTTGAATCATGAACCATTGGCTTGGGACAATTCCTAGCATAATGTCCTTTTCCACCGCAGTTATAGCGTTGACCTGTTGAAGTATTGCCTGGAGTCGGAGTTCGAACAATCCTTTGAACATTTGCAGTCTCATTTGTAGCATTCATTCCCTCAACAACTTCTTCTTGAACATAAGCTCATCTATTATTTCTTCCAACATTACCAGAATTTCTGCTTTGAATATTCACCTTGTCACCTTGAACGACTGCTTGATTTCTGGTATTAGACGAAGCACGAAGAAGAATGTTTGTTGGATTAGAGAAATTTTGAGTAATGGCTTTGGCAAGTAAATCATAGCAGATGCTAGGGGATCTTCAGAATGGTTGTGAACATCATCCTGCTCATACTCTTCATCATAATCAACTACAGATGAAGGATGTGTCACATAATAAGAAGAGGTGTTTCTGGAAGATGAACCCGTGTGTGCTACTAGAGCCAAAGGATCATGAGACTTTTCTAACTTCTTTGCCCTTGAAGCATTAACCAATTTCTTAAATTGCGAAAGATAATCAAAAAGATCATCGAACGAATAGCCAAACAAACTTGAGTCACATATTTCAACCATTCCGGTTGCAAACTATTCAGAAACTCTGTGTTAACTGAAACAGTTGGAAACTTCATGTTGTTTCGTTCTAAATCATTCATTAACTGAGCAAAACGATTGTAGACTGAAACTAGTGACTCTCCTGGTTCAGCAACAAATTGATCAAATTCATTTGTAAACCGCGTTTCTCTGTCAACTTGGTTTTGTATAGTTCCCCTCATCAAACGTTCAACACGAGCCCACATTTCCTTGGCCGTCTTACAAGAATCTACAGAATTGTAAATCTCATTAGGAATAGAAAGAAGAATCATATTCATGAGATTCCATTTCCGAATCATAGTACAATAAGTCATCTCCTTGAAGATCCTCTACTTCTTGCAACCTTGGTATTGTTGAACCTGTAGATGTGATGTTCCTAAACACATAAGGGCCATCTTCTAGTGCTTTAAGAAGCCACTTCCGGTTTTCCCTCTTGCGATTAAGAAATTGTTTGAATCTACTCGCCCAAGGTATGTAACTACCCCTTTCAAACATGGGTGGCCTAGTCTCAGAACCGGCATCAGCAAAGGATTGTTGGTATGTTTTGAATGTCGACATGTCTTAAGATTCAAAGATTGGATCTTTTTAGACGAATATGAGTGAGATTTGTGAGAAAATATCCAAACTCGGTAACAGTAGTCAAATTCGGTAACACTGTTCACGGACAACAAGTAATCTGAAAACGAATACCCTTCTCGAACAGTACACTATCAAACTCGGAAATCTTCAAATAATAAACTCGGTAAACTGCAAACTACTCAAATTCGGTAACACTATTCACTATAAACTCGGTAAGCCTAAATTGTTAAAATCCAACAGTTATGAATTATTAATAACCACAAATTCGATGAAACCGAATTTTATGATGACTAGATAATCCAAGTGTTCTAAAAACTCAAATTCGATGAAACCGAATTTGATTGCCGAGTTTAGTAAATCTTGAAAAACCGATATTTAACACTTCAAAACACGATAAAACCGTGAAATGAAAGTGTAAAATGACTTGTAAAGCTTATTACCGAGTTTATACTTAGTAAAATTCCCTATATCACAAATTCGATGGAACCGAATTTGTGAACTTAACAAACTCGATAAAACCGAGTTTAATACCGAATTCCTAATAAACGATTTTTGATAGAACCAAAAGATCGAATATATCTATTACACTAATGTTTCGTACTGAAATTGCTAAATTTACAAGAAAAAATGTTCTGAAACTCAAAATCACTCTATCGAGAATGCATAGCTTCTACCGAAAATCAAATCCAGACTTCCGAGAATGATATAAACACATCCGAGAACACTATAACGTCCAAAAACTCGAAATCACAGCCAAAATCAATCTCGAAACCTCAATAACACCTACCGAATTCGGAAACCATAACTTCTTGAATTTCGGTCGAACAAAATCACGCACAAATCAAGCACTCTACTTCTCTATTGGCGATTGATACCACTTGAAAGGTCACACGAATCTTGAATCAATCATATCAACATGTTAGAATGAGATAATGAGAGCAAGTGAAGGGAAAAATTCAAATATTATTTAGGAGGGAAAATGAGAGTTGGTTACAAAAGTATCACCCTCTAATGAAGATTAGAGGGCTATTTATAGGCAAAGAGAGGGAGGCTTCCATTTCTTATTTTTCTAACTTGGCAATACTACTCCTCAGACTTTGGTTATTATGCTATTTCTTACTTAAAGCATAATAAACCTTATTACAAGCTATATTAAACTAAACAAAATAAAGTCTAATAACAAAACCACATAATCGAAACTTTTCCATAAACCTAACAAACTCATTAGCCCAAACTTTTTTATCAGCCCAATGTTTATAAAGATTTTCTTTATGATAACAAGCAAGATATCCCCGCGCGTTGCTGCGGGACTTATTATTTTGCAAATTGATTACATGAGAAGTAAATGAAAGTCAACAAAATCATATCAAATGTTATAAAAGCAATTATGAAAAATATAAAAAATTAGGCAATTGATTTAAGGTTAGATAGTATAACAGATAATGAAATGGTTTAGAGAACAGGTGTCTTGGCATAAAGCTATAGGAATTTCACATAGTTTTGGCATGGAGCCGTAGGAATTTCACATAGTTTAATTCGATTGTTGGCCACTTTTCCCGCGTGTGATTCGGCCCAGCTGCAGCAAACTTCATAACTTTTTTTTATCATAACCTGAGTGTGTTATTCTACACACTTACCACACAAAGGCAGAATATTGAGGAAGAGCAAAAGATATGAGAATCATCAGGTAGCAAGGAGGCTCCTGTCCATATGATAGCCTGGCATTTTTTTCGACTTCCTAAAACATCGGCCTACAATGACGACACATGCATGTACATTTCCTTAGGTAGTGAAACAGCACTCCTGGAAAACAACGATAGGTGTGTGAAATTAGTATATTCCTACAGATGACAATTGAATAAGAGAAGATGTGGAAGAAATGTACTGAATGTATATGTTGTTCTTACGAAATGAGGTGTAATAAGACTGTACTCATGATGTTGGCCGTCTGTATTAGATGAAGCATTCGTGCCATTTACATTGTTGGTACCTGTAGTGAAATGTTGTGTTAGTGTTGGCAAAGCATTGGTTATGTATAAGGATGCACCATATTATATAAGCTAGTGTTGTTTGCTTACTGTTAGATGTTCTTTCGGAGTGTCGATCAATAGCTAGACGCTGATGACGACGTGAGTGTGGCATATGGGAACGGTTTCGCATTCCTTGATGGTCAGTCGATTGACTTTGGATTGGGGTGTAACTGGAGGAGTCCATACCTACACAACATACCTATGCAAAGTTAGAAAAAGCATTCGTTACAGCCAACCATGCAGTAGGAAGAAAGACAGAGAATAAGAAGCAATAGTAAATACGTGCAGGAGTTAGGCCGAGGTGAATGTATGTCGTCTGTAAAAGTTATTGTTGGTGCGGTAGTGTTGTCGTGGATGACATGGCCATAATAGGGTTCGCTGCGCGGATAGATTCTTGGTCATCGTAACAATAAAGGCGTAACCCCTATCTGGGCGTAGATAATTAGCAACCCGTGTACGATGCTAAATTACTCTCTAAACTTCACTGTATGCTATGTGTGCCTACCCATCCCCTAAGCCGACCGATCTCCTCATTCTGCAAGCGAAATGATAAGTCAACCGGAATAGATCCAGCAGCTTCAGCCTCATTTAGCCGCTCATGGTACGCTTATAAGGAAGCTTCAATATCTTCCGTATCAGGAGATCCGGACCTGCAAATTTTTTTGATATAAATTAGTCATTAATATGCACAAAACTCATAGTTTCATTTAGCGGAGAATATTTTCCTTTCCAGGAAAAGTTAAATGTAGCAGAGAAGGCAAGACACAAATGCAAAGTTGTAAACATTTATTTCTTTTTCTTACTGGCAGCGGTATATAAATTATAAAGTAATATGCCAATATTAGTATTCTACTCTCAAATGTGATTGTCATACTGTTTGGATTTCGCTTTGAAACCAATTACCTTATTATTACAGCTTGTACCTGCAGTAGTCGTGTTTTTAATGTTTAGAATTCGGATATACATATCGTACTTATCCTTATATGTGAAATATTCAGCTACTTACTACCTGCTGCAACAGAACTAATTGTCTAAGAGTTTAATCGAATTACCTAATGATCTCATTTTTTTAGCTAATTGCAAACGCAAGTATTTATCTTTTTCTGCCAGAAGAAAGTCTTTTTTATGTATTAACTGACATGCCAATGACTTAAACAACATTTACTACATGATGTTCTACTACTACATATTATCTAATGTGCTTGTTCAAGTATCACTTTCTAAACGCACATCGAAATGAATTATCAAAGATAAGAGAGTATCTGGGATTGCCTAATATTTCTGCATACGCTTCCAAGCAATAACAAATAAGCTATTGTATAATAAGTAACTCAATAAGTGGTGTTTGGGATTGCTTACACAAAGCAAAGAAGCAATAAGACCATAATAAATTCCATCCTTGTACTACTGTTTACATTCCTGCACACGCCAGGAAAGTTGCCATTACTTCAAAATCGGGAAGAAAAGAAAAAAGAACTTATTTCAAAAGAATTATTTTAGGTATAACGTCCAACTTTCCAAGGTCTGGTTTTCACGACTGATGGCGTCCCTTCCAATGGTAGCGTACCCTTTCGACGAAGTCCAGGTGGTTTCAGGACGTCACTGTACATACCTGTAACATCAATCGATGTATCTTTATACCAAAAAAATGAACATGGATTAAGAGTCAAGAATCTGTGTAGCCTGGTTTGCCTCTTCTGTTTCCTCTTCCGCCGCGTATTTGTCTAAAGTTCCATGAATGATTCTTTCCCGTAGTTATCAACTGACTCTTCCATCTTCCATTATAGTACCAGTTTCCAAAACCCCTAAATATTTCTAGGGCTAATTTTTTTTCCAAATACGTTAATCTCAATATCCCAAATTCTGTAAAACTCTTTTGTGGGCTTCTGTTAACGCCTGTTAATAATTAGTATAGGAAACACCCCGTTAAACAAATTTGGAAGCTAGTAAAACACAAGAATCTCTTCAAATAAGGTAGCCAAAATATCATAACACTCAAATCGTATTAATATAGCATATAAAATTAAAACTTTATACATACCAAAGTATTTGTTTCATATTAAAATAGTTAATTGAACAACCCAATACAAAAATAAAATGTTAATAAAGGGTTTGTTTCTTACCTTGAAATTTTGATTAGTTTATACCTAATTCGAAATTAAGAACTCCACCCCTGCAATTTCCAAAGACGTTTACATAATAGTTAATTGAACAACCCAATACAAAAATCAAATGTTGACATAAGAAACAATAAAGGGTTTGTTTCTTACCTTGAAATTTTGATTAGTTTATACCTAATGCGAAATTAAGAACTCCACCCCTGCAATTTCCAAAGACGTTTACATAATAGTTAATTGAACAACCCAATACAAAAATCAAATGTTGACATAAGAAACAATAAAGGGTTTGTTTCTTACCTTGAAATTTTAATTAGTTTATACCCAATTCGAAATTAAGAACTCCACCCCTGCAATTTCCAAAGACGTTTACATGGGTCAAATCGTCCAATTTAACAAAAAGAGGAGTGGGTCAAACCTAAAAGTAAAATCACCATAACTATAATTGATAATTAAGCATATAAAACTCAAATCAAACAAAGAAGTACTTACATATGTATTGGAGAAAATCCATTTTGTTGTTGAATCTTGAACACCAAAGAAGTATCCAGTAAATCAAACCAACATTAAGAAACACGCGGTGCTGATGTGATGTTGATTATGTGTGCGTGCGTTCATGAGTTTTTGGGAAGATTCTGGTATTGTGTTGAAACCGTATATGTGTGTGAATAGACATATTGGGCATATGAGGCGGGCTATTTTCACGTGGGTTGGGTTACGTTGTATGGGCTAGCCAGCAACAGTTACAATAGTTGCACATCTCTAATGATTTATATATATAACGAGTTGGAATTTAACCAGCGCATTGCGGCGGGGGCAGCACGGTTTATGAAACTTTAAAAAAAGGCTATCATAAATTTTTATATATTTTTTTATAAGAACATATACTGAACTTTAATATTTTCCATAAAATCGTACACACGTTTAAAACATATCAATATTAACTCGTTTTGGTCGTATTTTAAAGGCTTGTATTTTTCATTAAAAGTGCGTCACATATTGATAAAGAAAACTTGTATAAAAAGTCGTAATTAGTGAGAATTTGAGGGCCATTTTTGTAATCTTTTGTTACTAATTTTTTTCGATACAAAACAGTGTACCATTTTTTTAAATAATTTTTGTGTGAGTAACATGTGGATAATTAAGTAAAAAAGGGTATAAGCTCAACAAATATTCATGATATATGGCCGGATATAGACTGTTTGTCAAGATTGCACAAAAGGACAAAATTAAAACATGCCTCATAGTGTATTGTAGAATGTGTGTGTTGAAAATTTTTATATGTTTTGTAAAAAAAAATTGTTTACTTTGGGCCAGATTTTGGCCTAATTTTTTCTTTTTAAAAACGCATATTAAACTTCAACGTATTTTATAAAAGCGTATGCACGTCTATAACATATCAATATTGGGCTCAGTTTATTCGTAATCCATAGGCATTTCTGTCGTTATATTTTTTATTTAAAATTTTTATGGAAAAAATTGTAAATAATAAAAACTTGAGGCTTTTTTGTAACTTCTTTAATTTGGACCAGATTTTGGGCTAATTTTTTGGTCATATTTTAGGCTAACTGTTGGGCCGATACTGTAGCACTGTAGCGTGACACTGTTCCACAACAGTGCCACACTACATGCTCTTTGTAATGTAAGAGTAATATTTATATTAAACTCTAACATTTTAAAAAAAAAATCCTGCGTACGTTAGAAGCATTTTAATATTGGACTCGTTTTGTTCACAGTTCGAAGATCTTTCCACGGTATTTTTTGATCTGAATGAATCGATAGATACGTGTTATATATTTGATAAATAAATTTTATTATATAAAAAGTCGTAAATAGTTAAAAGTTGAAGGTCCGTTTTGTAAAGGTTTTTTTTTTTAGTTTTGGGTCGGTGTTTTTTTTTACTTTGGGACAAATTTACGTATGTCAGAAGCATTGAAATATTAAGCTCTTTTTGTTCGTAATGCGAAAATAATTGCGCGTGTATTTTGTTATATGATATCGTAAATAGTTAAAAGTTAAGGGTCCGTTTTGTAAATTTTTTTTACTTTGGGCCGGATACTGTAGCATTACTGTAGCAATTACTGTAGCAAGTGGGTTGGTACAGTAATTACTGTAGGTCAAAGGTGGGTCAAATGTTTGTGAATTGAGTTATAGATAAATATAGAAAACGTGACAAGTTATAAATCTTGTGGATGTGGGTTGAGTTGGGCCAAGTATGTGTATGGGTTGGGCTTGTGTGTATTTATCATAAATCATAAATATATTCATTTCCCGTCTCGTTTTGACATTGGGGTAAGTGTGTTTCATATGGGCTGATTCCGTGTAGCTCATTAATATATTACACGTTGAGTGACAAATCCACTGTCGTTTTGACACTGGATCTACAGTGCTACAGTAATGGGCTTTCATTTTGGGCCAACCCAATTTTGATTTTTTTTTTAAATTATTATTATTATTATTATTTTATTTGTATGCATAAAGTAGGAGGAAAAAAAATATTACAAAAGTTCTGATTTATTCAGATAAAAAAATACCCGCGAAAACATCTTCGATGCCTAATAACTTTAAAATAATCGATATGGTCACAAACGTACAACCCATTATATTAAAAAAAACCCATATAGCAAAAAAAAACAACAACACTTTAAACATGAGACCCAACACATAAGCCATATAAAAAAATGCCCGATTTTGGTTTTATTTTTTTATTTTTTTTAAATTTTTTGTTTTTTTTTAAATTTGTATGCACAAAGTAAGAGGAAAAAAATATTACAAAAGTTCTGATTTATTCAGATAAAAAAATACCCGCGGAAACATCTTCGATACCTAATAACTTTAAAATAATCGATATGGTCACAAACGTACAACCCATTATATTAAAAAAAACCCATATAGCAAAAAAAAACAACACTTTAAACATGAGGCCCAACACATAAGCCATATAAAAAAATATTACTAATATACACATTTGCCGACAAACTAGCCTAAAATTCGCATAAAATGTGGCCCAAAATCTGGCCCAAAGTAAAAAAAAAAATACAAAACGGTCCCTCAACTTTTAACTATTTACGATTTTCTTACACAAAAAATCCCGTTAAAAAATTAACAAAAAAAACACGTCAATTTTTTATTGTTCACAACTTTTTTACATTCATCGGCCCAAAAGAAAAATATATTGAACCGTCCCAAAAAAAGAAAATATTCGGGAAAAAATTAACCCGTCCCAACGTAAACAAAAATTTCCCGAATCGTACAAAAAAAGGAAATATTCGGGAAAAAATTAGCAAAAAAAAAAAACCCAAAAATAGCCTAAAATCTGGCCAAAAGTAAAAAAAAATAAATAGAAAACCGACCCTCACCTTTTAACTATTTACGATTTTCTTACACAAAAATTCCCGTAAAAAAATTTACAAAACCGTCTCAAATAAAGAAAATATTCGGGAAAAAATTAGCTCGTCCCAACGCAATTTTTTTTTCCCCGAATCATACAAAAAAAGAAAATATTAAAAATTAGCCCCGCCATAACGCATCGCCCAAAAAAAACCCCTGAAAAGTAAAAAAAAATTATTCGGGAAAAAATTAGCTCCGCCGCAACGCGCGGGTTCTTTTGCTTGTTTCTAAAGAGGACCGATAACAAAATGTGATATCGGTTTATAGAAAAACTTGAAAAAGCGGATATCATTTTTTTAGAGACGCGTTGAGTCGTTTTTTGAAATGTTTTATTATTTCCATTTTAGGACTAAGCTTGAAAATTTTGTCCATCTTTGTTTTTTCTCATAATAGAAACTGATTTACCCACATGCACCTACCTGGCTACATATATGAGATGCATGCGCAAATGTATTGTGGATGTGTACATATCCAGCTCTTAGGCAGCCCATAATAGTGCATCGTGAGCAGCCGCGTGACCCCAAAGTCACGTGACACCCAATTTTGTGGGTTGCCTAACGCGTGAGGAAGCCCAAACCAAAGGACGAGCGGTGAGCTAGTAACCAATCGGTTTTTTGCAAAAGTGCTCCCGCTTTCCAACGGTTACTAACATTTAAAGAAGAAAAAAAAAATCCTCACTACTTTTTTATTACCTACAAATACCCATCAAATTTTAACATTTTTAAACAAAACATTTCATATTATATATTCTCAAACTCTCAATATAATTTTATTTGCAAAATGTCTCAAAAAAACACTCCCTGAATTACCAAACATCAACAACGAAAGACTACCCGAAACACTTCCCCAACACCCGAAGAAACATTTTGTCTCGAAAATACTCCACCGTCAAACCCACAAATAAACCTCTGGCCATCATCGTTTTTCTACATAAACCAACCATTCCAACCCCAACATTACAAAAACCCGCCATGATATCTCTACAACAAATACGTACAACCCATACCTACTACACATTTATAACCCATACGACACTACATATGACTCACAACCTAATATTAACGGCTCTTCATCACAACCAAATATGAATCCCCAACCTATGTCTCTCATTCATCCATTTTAGTATGGATGATTTGACTATGAATTCTCCTTAATTTTCGGACTCCATGCCTAACAAGTTCGTGAGGACTCTCTCGTCAAAAAAGTCACGGCCCCAACTAAGAAGACGTCAAAAGAAGACGGTTCGAAATGACGAGGAACAACGGTGTACTATATGGACCGCTCAAGAATAAATTGCATTGTGTAAATCTTGATTAGTATATCCAAAGATAGCATTGCTTGTTATATGAGAAAGAATGTTGGGTTTTGGATTGAATTTTAAAACACATGCAGAAAAATTATCCTATAACCAATTGTCGGACCTACGATATGATAGACGGAGAATGGAAGACCATGCGTGTAACAACCGACAATTTTCGAAATTTTAAATTACTACTTTACTCTTGGACTTTTTGGGTCGGACTTGACTTTTGACTTTTTG
>BQNB010071621.1:0-32707 GCA_026074375.1 Tanacetum coccineum
CTTCAAGATCTATAGCTGCTCCCACTTACTTTTGTAAGAAGAGATAATTCTATAAATACCAAGTATTTAAGCGACAATGAATTTTTCTTAATTGGGACAACAAAATACATTGGATAGTTCTCATCTCTAGCTTGTTAATAATATGCTTCACAAGATATTAATAAATTTTAGAACTTTAATCAAGACATAATGGGATTCATCCCTAATCTTTAAATAGATAATGTCTTGAATATCTTCTAGGTTGGAACTATATTGAGTGTATCCCTGACACAAGCAAATTTCTAACCTTGATCTGGAGGTAGAGCAATTAAAGTTATCAGAAAACAAACAATACGAATGTAGTTTGTTTCAACACATTTAGACATACCATGATAGTGTGGTATTCTATGAGTATTAGAATTGTGAGACTCCATCATAATTCCTTAGATAACTTAATTCTCTTTGGATCAAATACTCACCAATTAGGTCGAGCCAAATTGAATACACAGTATTTAACAACCAAGTGCATGCTATAATGTATAATTCTTGAATAAGTACATTAACTCCATGTTTATGTGTTCACAAGAAGACAGAACAGTTCAAGAATTCTTTGATCATGTGTTTACAAGAAAACAAAACATGTCAAATACATTATATGTCGTTGAATCATTCAAGGACCTTATGTTTATGTGTTAACAAGAAGACATAACAATGTTACTACATACTTTATGTTATAAGTCATTGATTAATTCAAGGACTTTATAATTACGTCTTAACAAGTAAACATAATTATACTAACTAAAGTAATCATGAACGCAAACTCTTGAGTTCAATGGTAATTTCAAGTTAATTTCATACTTCATAATCATGATTATATAATTAACCATAATTATTTTGACTAAATCATATAGTCAATAAGTTGAAGTATCTTTATATTATATCTTGACTTTTAAATGTAATAGGGCAACAAACATCTTGTGTGTTTAAGTCCTAGTAGATTTATTAGTTTTCTTACCTTGCGGTCAAGAGAAACCAATTAATCATATTGTTATATGTTGTTCCTTGCACACACTTAGGATTTCTCCCACTTGTGTACGGGACAACATTACCTAAAGTAGACAAACCATACGACAAGCGTTCGATTGTTTAAACAATATGATAGTGTCATAGATATTACAAGTAGATTTCAAACCATAATGTTGAATAAGGAATTGTGGATTATTATTCTATAGATAACGTTTCAGCGACATCGGAAAGGCAACTGGTTATCCATAAAATAAAATGCAATTTTCCTAAAACCATGGTCGTTTATATTCGGAAAGTAATGAATTATTTCAAAGCAGGTTCGAAATAATATGGGTGACTAACAAGGAAATAAATCTCGTAACTCCTACTGAAATTAACAACCTTACATGAATTTCATTTCATTAATATAAAAACGCAGTGCTCCTATTTGATTTGTCAACATTGTAAGTGTTACATTACCAATAGAAAGCAAATAGCAATTTATTAACTTTCCTATTCTCTTAGAATGCCTATATGTAGCAATATACTTAGGTATTGAATAGAGTTTAATGAAGGTTTACTACTTAGTGATGAACGGACAGCCATTTATGCTTTCATTTAACTTGAATATAAGCATGCAATTCCTCCTTTATCGTCTACATAGCCACAAGGGTATTTAGCACTTTTAAGGAATAATGTGAGTCAAAGAAAAAACATCTAGCAAATATGCTAGTAATTTCTTTACTCGTTGCGGTTAATTCATACATCGTGACAAAGTGCAGATGTCATTAATTTTGGTAGTATAACAAAATGTTCTCTAGGTACACAGATATTTTATCTTTCAATTTTTCAAGACAAAAAAGGGTAATGAAAGATCGGTAAGTGATTTTAAATATAATTGAGAAAAATTCAATTTATTACCCTATCTTAGTTTTCTGTAAACATCAGTAGGAAAAGATTGAGTAAGTCTCTTTCTTCTTTACTTGGAAAGAGACAATGTTTTGTCTTTTCTAAGAAAAACAAAACTTTTGTTACGAATTATGTTTCCTGCTTATTAGGCAACACAATTAATCAGAACATGAAAGTTCAACTTTAGTTTTTTGGTAATTAAAATTCTTATTTGAATTAAACTAACCAATTAATACTAATTAGACGAAAGATCCAACCTGACCTCCCACTTATTAACAAGAGGTTTCCGTCCAGTGAGTAAACAAGTAGGGAAAGTGGTAAACGACGATTACTAATTGCATAAAAATGCAACTCTTAGACTTATGAGACCGGTCAAGACATTAATCGACAAGTAATAATGTCAAGAGCATGTTTAGTTCTCATCTTATGCCTCGGGTCCAAGGTCTGACCAAGCATACTCGAATTAAGTCTACGAAGCAAGAACATGCAAAAATTCGTTAGATGGTCTGGACCAGTGAGCAAAATTCGCCATGGGTTTGGAATGACCCTGAGGTCTGACCAGAGAGGCCAAACCAACTATACGTGTTCTTGGTTGGGTGGCATTGACTTAAAGTTTTCAAAGGGGTATGCACATAAATGTGTTAAAATGGCATGTACAAAGAAGCATGCAAACAAATTTGTAGCACGAATTTTAAAAACCTTTAATAATGACACTGTAGTGACATGCCATGGTTCACGGTAACTCCAATCGAACGCACAAAGAAACGGAGAATCAAGTCAGCACGAAGCATATTAAAAACCAGAATTCTTTAGGAATGTTAACCACCCCGCCTTAAACTTCTCTTATAGTTTGTTCTAGTGGATGGGCCGTACTTCCCATGAGTCCATAGCGTCTAGTTTTTAAATTCATGAAAAACATGTCTCATAGTTTTAAGGTCTTTTTAATGTTATAAAAACATATTTTCCACAAAACACATCGCATGTCACAATGAATATGTTTTAGGCGTGTAGAATTAAAGACCGGTTTAATGTTATCTTACATCATTGTTATTAGTCCGTATTCCATTTGTTTAGGCACGTAAACATGTAAACTAGTAAACAAATAAGCATGTAGGAACATAATAAACAAGATAACATTAAATGAAACAAGTAAAAGATTATCCGAGTTCTGTAGAGTCTTTCCCAATTGTGAGACCCATAAGACCATTACTAGGTTTTCATCAAGTGGCCTAGATCGCCACTTGCCTATCACAAATTAATGTGATTGTTGAGTAGTTCTTATAGCCTGGAATTATGAAACAATCAAAACTGGCAAATTAAAAGATCTATTTTCCATAAAAATATAATATTTAGTTTCCAAAAATAAAATATTTACAAGATCTTTTAAATAATTAGAAAGATTTTATAATCCTAAATAAACAAATTAAAAGAAGAAACAAATATGGCTAAATTAACAATTAATTATATTCCTCTTTTAATTCTATATTAACTATTAATATGCAAGATCTAGCAATTTTCTTTATTAATTTATGGTAAAGATTTGCATATCTTTACCATATTTACAATAAATCAATAATAAAGAAAAATAATCGCACAGCATTAAATAAAATCAAATCAGGGCGTTGTATACATAGGCGTAAAAAATTCAATTTTTAAGCGTGTAACCATAGATGCCCAAACGAGTTGACTCGTGATGCCACTGTTGGGATTTAATAATCTAGCTAACCAATTTAGCAACGAGTACGAAGTGGATGGATCTAGTTATGGCAAGTAGGTTAACACATATAAATTAAACAAGTAATTTACTAACCTTTTGTTTAATGATAAAAATTAATAAACTTACGCCGAATCTTGATCTTGAAATGAGTGATTAATTTACCACCTTTACGGTTGCTCACACAATCACGTCAATCAAGTATGTAAGATTGCTAGTCTTACCCTCACGATCTAACACCCACGTGTTATTCAAAACCAAACGCACGCCTTGCGTTTCTTCTTGAATTCGAAACAATCAACAAACCCTATATTAAAAAGGTTTTTTTAAAACCTAATTCGTTCACCTTAGAGGATTATCACAAACAACCAACCCGGTACCTGGAAATTTTGTCAGCAAAGGAGTTCAAGCAAAATGGGAAAAACCTGAAACCCGCGGTTTATCGCCGCGGTTTAGGTTAAATCGCTGGATCCCTAAATCATGCAATTTAGGAAGGCGATTTAGGAGGCGGTTTAACAAAAAAAAAACCCTTTTAGGGATTCAGTTGATTAAGGGTTTAGGGGAGGGAGAGAGCACCGACTATCTTTGGTGTTTCAGGAGAGGATTGAATGAAGAATGAGAGATATGGGGTGTGTTTTTATAGTGCATCCCAATAACCCTAATCTTTTAGGATGAAAAGATTTGTTAATTCTAATAATTAAAACAAATCTTACTCCTTCCTTTTTCTCCCTCCATAGGCCGGCTACAAACACCCCTTAAGGTTTGGGTTTTGTCCGGTTTAGTCTTTGGTTTTATATTTAGAATTTATATATAATTAATTAAACAAGTAATTAATTAAATAACTATTTAAGTATAAATCGTGAAGTAACCACACTCTTCGTGTATTAACGTGTGTGCCCCCAATAGGCTCACGTATTTCTAACGTATAACTTGCGGAACCGACTACCAAATTCCAACAATGCTTTCTTCATGTTCTTCTAGAATGAAAGGGTTGAGTGTGGAGTGGTGATTTTACCCTGCTTTGATGTTTTAGTGAAAAACATAAGGGATGATGAATAGTAAGTTTGACCGGGGTTTTAAAATATTGACTTTGAGTTATGGATTGGATATTGGGCTTGGGCATAAGTTTTGGTATTGGGCTGGATTAAGTTTAGGTTTAAGGTGTTAATGGTTTAATGGTATTGGGCCATTTTAATTAGGTCGGTTTCATGGATTTTGGTTTTGGGCTTTGGTTAAATGGATAAGCTTAATGGGCTGCCTTAGCCCATTAATTTGGGTTTAGGTTGGCCCATTAAGATGCTCATGTCCTCGGCTTCAGATTCTCATGTTCTTTCCAATCTCGTGCTCGGTTTTGTCCGTTTTGGCTTCGTTTTTGTCCTTTTTGCGGATATCCGTTACCTGCACAACACAAATACCAAAACATACATATATATAGCATTTTTGATCTGTTTATGGTCATTTAGGGTCGTTTTATTAGGTAAAAGGTATGTGTATTTAAGCACATTCCAAAATCCCCCATACTAAACTATTGTCGTGTCCTCACGCAATGTCATAAATACACGCTTAGAAAACCAAAAATTTCAACCCCCTTAGACTAATCACCTTGAAAAGTCGCAAAGTGCTCATCTAAAGAGATTAAAAAATCACTAGTTTTGAAAAGCTCCCCGTTCTACCCTTTTCTTTTAGCATATATTCTTCTTATTTTTCTAACATATAACCACATGCTTGACTTTCATTATTCAAGCATAACTTTTAGGATCACGGAATAAGAAACATTTTCATGAAAAATGCCCAAAAGGATAAATTCATCGTCCTTGACTTTTCACCTATCCCAAACCAAGCTTAAAAACAAAACCATTGCTAAATACAAGTAAAAATGCTAACACTACTCATATTTGTAACTTGTGAACTTTTCACTCCCGATAGTACAATATTAATTAGTGTGTATGTGCTCAATTTAAAATTCGACTATAAAATCATTTTTTAGAGGGTTATAAGCTTTCTAAGCTTTGCGTTTCACTACGAGAATATTGATTTAGAAAGTGAGATTGTCCCATGTAGCGACTTTCTTCTCAGTAACATCCAGTCGGATCGGCTTAGGTAACCAGGCTTTTGGACACCTCAAGCGAATAAGTAATCTAGACTTTTGACCTTGGATCAAATTTTTGTAAACTCCCATAATTCACTTAGATAGGTTTATACCAAAAACAGTCTTAGTTCCAATTTTTATTTAAATTTTTGGAAAAGATCGGAACTTTTACTATATTTATTCAACATTTATTCCTTTGCTATACTTATATATTTAACCTCAGCCCTTTAAACATCTGTCACATCGGTATGTGAGCCGACCATGATCCAGTTGTCTTATTTTGACTTCGGACTTTGCCTTATATGAAGACTGTCACATCGGTATGCGAGCCGACCATGATCCAATAATCTGACAAAGTATTATTATTATTATTATTATTATTCTTATGCAACATCTTACGGTATATAGAAAAGTGTCTTTTTAGAAAATTTAATTATAAATTTGAACTAAAGATTGAATTTACTAATATAGCGATTTATATTAATAAAGCTTTAAAGTCTAAAAATTTTGATTTTAAGTGGAATTTTGAAAAGAGCACGTATATTAGTCCGGTTAAGAGCTTCGGGGAGGAAAAGCCACAAATTACACTCTGTGCTTTTTAAGATTTCCAACTATAATCCTTGTTTAGCTCAACTTATATTTAACTCTTATCATTTCTCGGTTCTTAGGCACATTTTAAAAATCTTTAATAAAAGATCGTGAATGCCTTTAGTCAAATAAAATCGAGCTTTGCATATTTAAAGTCTATTATGGAAACTTGCAAAATCTTGGCTTTTTCAAGCTAGAATTCGCGTTTTAAAGCTTCTTGTATAAAAGACTAGCAAAAGCTTTCATTTATAAAGGTTAAGGAATAAGCTAGAGCTTAAACAAGCCCCCCGGTCAAGTCAAATTTATTCTATATTCCACCAACGAAAGTCAAACATTTGTATTTTGTTAAAACACTTATTTTATTTTTGATTTTTTTTTAAATTTTAGCAATAAAATCATATATTTTTGGTTAGCAAAAGGGGTTACGTGAAGACAAAGCAAGAAGCAAGTTAAGGATCAAATCGATTAGATTCCCCCTTATTAGAACGAAAACTTTGGACCTCAATGTTTTAAGAAGGGTCTCAACGTAAATCTAAAGCCGTTTATTAAGTATGCTAATAGATAAATGTTAGTCGATAAAATCTAGGATATCGGATTCCCATAAGCTAAGGATTGAAGCTTGAGTGAACGATGGACAAAACCACGAGCACGAGAGTCTTCAAAATCCGGGCAATCCTAGACATAAAACACAAACCACAAAACACGAGAAAGGAATAAGCGAGTCTCCTCACGTCACACTTATTAGAAATTAAAAAACTAAAGGATAAGCATTGGGTTTGCACCCACAAAGTGCTTTTTTGTGTTTAAACGAGTCTGAGCAATTACTTCGTTCCCCATATTGATTAGGATCAAGGAGGATAGAAATGGGAGATACGGAACATTCCAAAATAGGAATGTCCTCCATAAAATCCATCATCGGGCTTTCATTAAGGAAATCATTAATGATCTTGGAATGCTTTTAAAAGCCGCGATGAGATCAGAGATTGAGGAGATTTTCTCCTCTTTTTGAAGCAAGATTCCAGGATTGAAAACTTTGTCTTCATTTTTAGGATGAAAATCGGTAACAAAGTTCCAAGACAACTACTGATGTTTAATTAAAACTTTAGGCCTGATTGAACTTCTTTATTGAATCAATAGAATATTTTTCATCACATTGTAATCAAAATTCTCGAATCGGACTATGCCACCTTCATTGGTTGGTTTTTTCGGAGGACGAGGAGATGTGGGTTATCATCATAAAGGATCAACGTGAAATGATTCAAACTCAGAAGGAAACTAGAATCATCGTTTTAAGTAATTCGTCTAAAAGAACATCCTCTTCAGAGTAGTAGCTTCATATCTCAATTACACGGTGGTATTGAATCATTGGAGCAAGAATTGTATCGATCTCCTCCTAAGAGAGTCACTATCTCAACGGCGGATAGGAGATTGTGGAGAAAGATCGGATAATACGCATTAGAAATTTCAGAATTAAGTACTTTCGGAGGGCAGATGGAGAATGAATTATCATATAACAATTTCTTAATAAGACGAATATCTCCTTCTGGATCAAAGTTGACTTTATTAATTCCTGGTGGAATTGGATTGATAAGAGCGAGTTCACCGGCGAACTCATCGAGATGAGAATCAATCTTAGGAGAAGAATCAATCAAATTATCTCGATTAAGCAAAGATTCTATAAGATAAGATTCGGTATTAAAGTGATCATTATCATTTCCCAGTGGAATTGAATCGAGATCTTCTAACACCTCATTATAAAGAGGATTTATCTCACTAGAAATGATTTCTTCATCAAATTCAAAAAGAGGGTTCGAGTAAATTTTAAAATTTTCCACTGGAACATCCTCCTTAGAAAATGACTCGTCATTACTAGAGGTAAAATGTCGTTAGAATCGAAGAGAGGATTAGAGAAAGTCGTAAAATTAGTCTCTGGAGAATCATCACAAACGGGCACATCACACTCACTTTCATTGTCGGATAAATCCTCGGACTCACTTGGGATTGGGACAAGTTCCTCAACACTAGAATTAATTACTTCGTCCGATTCCTTTTCAGGAATAGTGTTAAGATGCTCATCCTCCATTATGAGAGAGTCCGTAATTGGTAAGTCGGGTGTGATTGTAATAGACCGAAGAATTTGAGGCACTAAATTCAAAGGAATAGAATTTTCCTCGTCATCATCGTCATCATCATCATCATCATAGTAAACGCAAGGCTTCCAATATTGAGAACTAACTTGAGCTGCCTGCTCTTCTGCAATACGCTTTTCTTCTTCTCTCTGCACTACTTGCTTTTGTCGACAAATTTCAAACATTTCTAGCATCATTGTTTTCATATCCTTATACTGCTCCTCAATTATTTTTGTGATACTTTTTTCTTTGGGAGGTTGATGAACGACGGAATATTGCGGGGGTTGATATTGGTCAAAACCGTAAGAATTATAGCAAGGAAAATCTTGATTTATCGGTTGACACTAAAAACTTTCATGAGGAACCCCACAATTTTCACAACAAAGATTTGTTGTGGAAAACTTGGTGAATTTTGTGGATAAAAATTATCACCAAAATTTGAATTATAGCACGGTTCCTGATTGTAGAAAACCAAAACTTGTGGCGGGCAATCATAATTAAGATTTTCATTATATGACTTAAATGAGTGAGTTTAGGGTTGTGGAGGTGGGTCAGAAAAATTCGGAGGATCATTAAAAGATTTCGGATCTGGATCTTTAACGAATGAATTTTCAGCTTCAAAACAGCATATAGAACAAAGTTCATCCATATAATTCCTTTTACACCGCACACAAGTACATCGTCGACCAAATAAACCGGCAAACGGACCTCCATACTTGAAACAACCACGTCGGTTGAATGATGTCATAAGAATTAAACAAATAGGATATTAGAAGAATATTTTTGGAACCGATTATCAAAAGTACACGGCAGCTCTCTAGAAAAACGTACAAAGTAGCAGAGGAGCGGGTAAGCGCGAAGCGTATTAAAAACCTTTTCCTTTCGGGTCGATGTTCGTCGGATCATCCCTCCTTATACCTCTCTTATAGTTTGTCAATCTAAAGGTGAGCCGATTAAACAATTGACAATACGATTTCTTTTGTTGGTTTTTTATTTTTTTTGGTATTTTAAATACTTTAGGAAAAGTATTTGATTTTTGTTGGTTTTTATAATAGAAAAGAAAACCACAAAGAAAATAAAGTATTTTTGTATTTTTATATTTGTATATTCACAAATAAAACAATAACTTCATGAGGATGGGTCTTCAAATCACTAATCTTCAAACCTCAACTCGGTAATCGTTTCACAGCTTCCCCGGCAGCGGCGCCAAAATTTGATTCGTATTAAAGTGTGTATATATATATATATATATATAATATATATTATTATATAAATATATTATATTTATATATTTATTATGTAAAATAACAAATTACTTTACACAAAGTAATAAGCTAAATGACAAATAAAATATAAGTCCGGAAAGTATGGATAAGAAAATTACCCTTAAGAAATGATAAAATTCAAATCGTTCCAGAGTCGTTTTCCCAACGAAGCGTGAATATTGAAAATCTCGTTTTGGTTCGTGATCGCGTGCTTGAATAATCAAATTTTGATTCGGATTCTATTTCTAGTAAAGAAACACAAATACCAATAAAGGCAAGCTAACTATTAAATAAATTAAGGATTTAAGCTAAAAACGTTAACGGGAATTTAAAAACGCGACTAATTAAGCAAATAACACAAATTTAAATCCTAAAAATTCAAAATGCCAAAATTTAAACTTAAATGTATTAAAATAATTTTTAAAACAGAAATTATATTTTTTTATAACTTTTTTATATTTTTTTAAATCAACTAAAACATTTTTAATAAAATAAAACTAAAAATACTAAACTATTTTACAAAAAAATCTAAAAAAATACTGAAGGTTCTTAAAACTATTACTAAAGTTTAGAAAATAAAACTGCTAAAATTAAGCTTATAAATAAGCCCAGAAAATTCAAATAAGCAAACAAAGCTAACTGGAAATAAACAGTTAAAAGAAAATGGGCCCAAGGGTCTTATGAAAAAGACTCAAGGGCGCAGTGGTTGTGGTGTTGGTGTGTTATAGAGGAGGTCACATGTTCGAGTCCTGTGATTGTCCTTTTTGCTATTTTTTTATTTTTGAATTTTTTTTAGAAACAGATAACAATAAGCTAACAATAACTAACTTTAATGAAGGACTTATTTCTAAAACTCAAAAATAAGCAGGAAATAAGCAAACAAGAGAAACAGTTTAAACTAAAAAGGTTTAAAGCTTTTTAGCTAAACTGATATAAACTCAAAGACTCTATTTTTTTCCGCATCATCGATATTTGGAGGTTATGGCATTGCAACCTGGTCTGGGTTGTGGTTGCAGCTATGACCGGCATTTGATGGTACACTGGTATCTTCACAGGGGCAACCTAACTTAGACATTGGTTATAGCGGTGGCTATTTTTCATGCCCTACACAAAACATTAAACTATAAAAAAATCTTGCGGTTTAAGATGGTTTTGAAGATTCACTAAGCATGAAAAAGGTAGCCCTCTGCTCTTTTTATAATGTAGTTTTTTTGTAATGTACAATGGTATTGTGGTTTGGTTTTAACTGTTTAATTTTGTGGAAGGAAAAAACTGGCACTTAATGCAGTTAGAGTTCTTGGCGTTGGAAATCTACAATTTCCCATCTCTATTGTACAACAAATGATCTGGTCAACTTCACTTGACACTCAAATATTTTGTTTCCATGTTGTCCTTACCACAATGCATTTACTTTTCTTTATTCTTTGTGTTTTTTAACAGGGGTCTTAATTTTGAAATATTGTTGTGCGCTGCAAATGACCACTGTAATATAATACTTCAATATGGTAAAGTGGGACGATTTTCAGGATCCATTATACCAAAAATTAGAGCAACCAATGCCCAAAACATGAGAATGCCAATCACGGCAGATCTCAATACTCTGTCACAGCCTTCATTCACATCAGGGAAATCAAAATTTAACCCAAATGTCTGAAAGTCCTCGATACTCAGTATCTGCATTTAACTCTCTGTTGCTGATAAAATCGTTCATATGAGGAATCTGCGTATGGGAATTGCTAAGCTTAGAGCATCGTGAGCATGCACATTCTCCAACAAGATACGAGTTGCAGGTTTCAGTACCTAATAGAGAACACTTCAATAATCACATCCATACTCAATGTCAGTTATACTTATAAAATACATTAATCTGGTAGAAAGCCCACAGAATTTTCAACACCAGGCTTTGATGTGTTATTTGAAAGTTTTTATTTATCAAATTTACTAACTTTGACAGTATACTATGTGTAACTGTGTAAATTGTGTAAATGTGTAGATGACCAAAACTGCCATTTCTATCAGTCTTATTCTATTTTTGCTAATTGGAGTAAAAAAATGAGACCAAATCTACCCATTCATAACATACAGTGTTTACAGGAGGTCATGCCTGGACCCGCGAAAAGCGAGCTTAGGTCGGCTACTCAGCAATCTTTGCAGTTGTTGCAGCGTGAGTTTGTAGCTAAACAGGTTAGTTTCCTACTTTCCTTATTCTATTTAAGGGGTGTTTAAATTGGCATGTGCTAGGGAATCTCGGATTTCCCCAAGTATGGTCATGCCCAACACAAAACATCAATGATGCAACAGCTCTATATTGTTTCGTTTACAGTAGGTACGGTTCTAACTTATGAATCTATGCTTTTTATTTGTTATACCATGATGGAGTGAGATGCAATGGAATCATAAGGGACAAAATGATTGAAAATGATACTCCAATGTCTAACATGCTTATTTTCTGAATGTGACCTCTTAGTCCATCTTAGTATATGTCCCTCTCCACATTACCTTTAAAAGATGATATTTTAATAGATCTAAGATATGATCCATCTATACAAGGTGACTCCCTACTATTTGGGAAAAAAATAAGCAGCACATTAGTACTCAAGAATTGGCTCAAAATAGGCACTCTTTAATCTCAACATTGGTGACGGGGTTCAGTACACTTGGGGAAAATACCCGACCCAATAATGATATAACATAGTCTCAATCAAATTATTCATAATTGAAGAGGTTGGGGATCACCACCTCAGTAGTAAAGAGTGCAACAAGATGATATCTGTTAATGATATAACATAGCCTTAACGACAAGCCTGGTAGGTTGGTCTACATTTGTTGCAGGCGTACTTGGTCACTTAGTGTTCACGTGCCTTCTCTAAATAAGCATTGTTTTTTAACCACGAGGGTTATCTTCACCGGGGTGTTTAAACTGCAGGTGGTAAGAGTTGCCTGAGATTTCTTATTGCAATTGCTTATGGGGTTTTGTTGTATATTTAAAAACAAGCTTCAATTAGAGTGAAAAATGGGCCTGACTGATGGGTTATTTTGGGTTGTGTTTTATCTGGGTTGACTAAAGTATCAAACAACCTCCTACATTTGAGATGTTACTGTATCAATCAAAGACAGTTAGTTTGTGTGATACAGTAAGAAATATGTAAGTATGCCCAAGGTCTTTTCTCGACATTGGTATGTGTATGTATATAAGATGTTCAAGTATGTCCACGTCTCCCCAAAATCCACAAAAACAGAACGCAAGGAGGAAATAAAGTAAAAGTCTAGCATTGATCACCGCACGCAGGAAATAACCCACGGGCAATATCATACTAGACTGGGGGGACTTGATGACGTATAATGGGTATACCAAGCCTCTGGGCTTGGGCCACATTATCACTTGGGCTTTTTGGCTAAACCTATCAATAACAGGCCATGGTAAAGCCCAAACTCGCGTGGGCTTCGGCCCCGAACCTAGCGATCCGTCCGCAGATCCACTTGTAGACGATCCGTCCGCGGATCCACCTATAAGACGATCCGTCCGCAGAACATCTGCGCCCGTTTAACACGATTGTCGCGGACCCTTGCCCGACAAGGGACCCACTCCGGCCACTACTAAAGTAACCGAAATACTAGGAAACCCTAGTACTAGACACCTATAAATAGGGGTCACAATACATCCCAAAAGGTACACAATTATTCTTATTCTCTCTGACACATACTCTGACAATATGAATACTTACTCTCACGCCGGAGTCTAATCGTGGGGTCCGTCCCCACGGTAAGGCTAACGGTTTACTTTTAATTGTGCAGAAAATCATTACTTCTCTTGCTCTAGTACAAGATCCAGCATTCAAGTCACTTGGAGGTCCGACCCGACAAGGGACTTCCAGCACCTCGCTAACCCGACACGAATTTTGTACTAACAAGTGGCGCCATCCGTGGGACGCTTACGCAACCACGTTTTCAAGCCCATAAACCGCCCTACCCTAGTTGGCATTTGGGTATAAATAAACCCTCATCCACACATGGAGAGGGTGTATTGTATTACCATTTCAACACTTTGTGTGTTTGAGTGTGTAATCTACCATCTCTTCTAGTTTTCTCCTTCTAATAAATCTTCCAACTTTTCTCTTATCTCTTTTCTACTTTTTTGCTTATTGGTATGGCTTATTGATTCGTTGATAGTATACACTTAAAATACACAAGTAAGAATCAATGATAAAAAGATTCCGGAAGAGATATTCCCGGGTCGTATGTCCCAACGAGGCTAGCATAGTGAAAAGTATCCTGGTTTTGATAGAAATTGAAACAATGGAAACACTGTATAAATACAACGAAAATAAATAAAATCTAATTTAATACTACAGAAAACAAGCAAAGGAAATGTGGGATCAATATAACTACCGGGAAACAAAATTAGTTATAGGGAAATCCTAAAATTAAATCTATACTAAAATACGGGGAACAGAATCAGGTATCGGGAACCCTAAATACTAAAAATTAAGAAAATAAATGCTAAATTAAATTAAAAATCAAAATTAAATCCTAATTAACTTAATTTGAAAAATAAAGAAAACTAGAACTAAAACGGAGGTCGTTTGAATGTAAAACGAAAAGAAACGGTAAAACGCACCCGGTAAAACGGGTCTAAGACTGAAATTTATAAAAAATTAAACCTATACTAAATTTTATATTTTTCCTAGACACTAAATGACAAAAGAAAATTTTATAAAAAAGAAAAATACTTTTTTATTAATTTTTGGATTTTTTATGAATTTTTAAAGATTAAAAACTAATTAAAACTAAGAAAATAGAAAAAGACAAAAAATAAAAGTTATAAAAATTCTGAAAAAATAAAAATAAAATAAAGAAAAAATTAATAATTCTAAAAATATAAAAATGCCCAAAAGTTACTGATTAAATTAAAAGTAATTAAACTAATTAAATTTTAAACCTAATTTAATTAATTAATTAAATAAACTAACTGTGGTTAACCTAAGGACTAACAGTGAAAGGACTGAAAGGACAAACGGGGTAACAGGCTAACTAACCACAGGGACTAACAATGTTAACTATAAAAGAGAAAATTACACAAATGGTCCCTGAGAATGGACACAGACTCTGCAATGTGGCCAACATCATATTATGCAAACGCTTAAAAGCAAAAGTTTAAAGGGGACTTAGGAGAACATTTTTCATAAAAGGAGTATAAGCTGAGATGAACTAAATAAGCTAGAAAATTAAGGGTTGTTGGACAGCAGGCTTATGTGAGCTTATGGCTTATTTTTTTTTTCTTTTTATGATTTTAAGCTACAAAAATAAGCTAAGACAAGGGAAAAGCTATATAAGCCAAGGGAGCCCTAATGTAAAGCTAGATAGGTCACTAAATAAGCCCTGAGATAAGCTAAAATTAAAAAAGCAGTTCCTAATGTGAACAGTTTTAAAAAAAAAAACAGAAATAGTGAACTTTTTAGAGCCTATTATTAAAAGCTAATACTAAGAAGCTAACTAAGAGAAATTAAGCTACTAAACCTAAGAGCCTAACCTATAAAGCTATGTTAAAAAAGCCAAAAGACCTATAGCTTAAGGTAATAAGCTGACATGTGGTGCTATATTTTGGTGCTCAGCACCAGGGGAGGTACAAACAGGCCTTAAGGGGCTTTTTTAGCTTAACACAATAAGCTCTCAAGAGCTTATTTCCCAAGACCAACCCAAGACAGATTTAAAAGGGTTGTAAATGAACTTAATTTCAAAATTTAAGATATTATGATAAACTAAAACCATGCTGGATTTTTTGGTTGAATTCAAGTCTTTTCAAAAAGGAAATGGCATTTGACTTATTTGACACATGACCTCACTTAACATAACATCAAGACCAAAGGCTCTTTTTCATGGTCTAAAAACAGAACCACAAGATGAGAGCCAAGAAAGAGATACAATAAGCATTATTCCTAAACTTTACTTAAGCCTATCTTAATCCAACTATAAGAAAAATGAACAGAATTTTAAGCATTAACAAGAAACATGAAAATTTGGTTTGTACTTTAAACAAGTATTGGATTAAAATGACATGAACAAGCCTACACACTCCGCCAAAATGGCTAGGGTGTGTATGACCCATTAAATTCCCTTTTGACACCATTTAAGTATAAACGCAAACATGAATCCTCCTTAAATATAAAAAAGGCTTTGTAAACAATTTTTTTTTAGTGAAGAACAGTTTAATAAAGGTGATCACAAGTAAGGTTTATTCATTTAAACACAATTAACTCTTACACAAATAAGACAGACTTAAAGAGATATTATGAGACTTTTATGTTTGACAGTGGTCACTTGCAATTTTTCAAAGAAAACTATGAAATTTTCATTAATATTTAAGAACTTACAACATAAAGCTTTTAAAATAGAACTGAGGTACAATAATGCAAAAAGAAAGACTTAATTAAAAACTTTAAACTAAAAAACTCAGGGTGTAACATGGTGCAAAAACTTCGGCTTGCTTTTCTTTTCTTTTATAGAAGTCCCAAAGGTCTTCTTTTGTGCTAGCTGTGTTTGTTATGTGTGAGTACAACAATCCCCAAGCAATCCTAGCCCTTTGTTGGCCTTCTCATTATCTCAGCCATTGATGGGTGCTTCGGGTTGAGTGAACTTGCCAGGGGAGAGGGTATAGGGGTAATGGGTAAGTGGGAATTGGTGAGGGTGAGCTGGTGGATGTACTAGGGTAGTGGGAAGGCAAGAAAAACCATGGGAGAGGGCTGTAATGGTTTGGCGGGAAGGTGGTTATGGTACCAAGTGGTTGCAGGATTTTAAAAGAAAAGATTGGAAAAGATGCAACTATAGTCCCTCATCTTTCTCTCTTTTTCCATTTGGTTTAGCCGAAATTTTAGTTATAATTGATTGGAAAGTGGCTAATAAGCCCCTCTGGTTTTATAACAAAAAGAGTAAAAGAAGGTTTTGGGTAATTGCAAAACTGGTCCCCTCCCTGCTGTTTAATAACTAAAAGGGGTAAAGAAAGTTAAGCAATTTTGCAAAACTAAGCCCTAAGATTGTGTTTATTTCCTATTATTCTTATAAAACAACAACTTTTAAAAAAACTTCATTTTTGGCCCTTTTCTTTATTTTTATCATTTTAATTTAAAACAAGGTTTTTAAAATTTACCATTTTTGGTCCGATGATATTATTAAAAAAGGGTAAATGGGACTTTTGTTTGGGCTTGGGCTTGTATTGGGCCCATTGGGTTTGGGTTTGGGCCCAATAAGGTGTGTGGGCTTGTATTGGGCCCATTGAGTGTGTCTGGGCCCAATAAGGTACAGGTTTGGTTATTGGGCTTTTTCAAGCCCAATAAGGTTATGGAGTGGGTTTTGTGTGTACAATGGCTGAGATTGGCTGTAACTGGGCTAGAATTTGGGCCTTCAAATGTCTACATAGTCTTTGCAATTTGCACACAAATGGGCTGTTGTAATTGATTGAGGGCCCATTTGGTCTCACCAGACTTCATAAATATAACTATTGAGGCTTTCCCCCCAGGCCCATCAGATGGGTTAAGATTTGCATTCAATAGTATTCTTCAGTTCGCGGCTTCCGGTGTTGACTGCCAGATTCTTCAGTATTGACTCTGACTGTTGGCAATTTTTTTTTTGGACTTTGGCAATGAATTTTGCACAGTCGTTTTCCATTCATGCATCAGTTTTGTCATTTTGGCTTGGTTTTCTGTCTTTTTGATGATATCCACTTCCTGCACAATACAAATGCAAAACAAACATATATTTGGCAGTTTTTGTCTGTTTTTGGTCATTTAAGCTCGTTATTCCAGAGGTAAAGATATTGTCATTAAGCACATTAACAATCCCCCAAACTAAGTATTGCGTTGACCTCACGCAATGTTATAAGCAAACACGTAAAAAGGCCCCGTTTTCCACCATTTTCTGAATTTACACTAACTACAACTAATATTTTTTGGATTATTTCTCCTCTTTTAAACAAGTTTGACTTTCTTTATATATCATACTGGGATCTTAGAAATGAGAAGCCGTCCGGTAGAGTGATCTACGATGTCCTGACGGATAAATTCATCGTCCCTCGATTTTTCACACGTTCCAAGCTAAGCAAATTAAACAAGATCATTGTCGAATAAGTTTATATGTAAGAGAGCCCTCATACTTATGACTTGTGAAATTTCAACTCCCAACATGGATATACGATTGAATGTGTGTACTCATTTTAATTTAACCATAGATCAACTTATTTTCAATAGTCCATAATTCAAAATGAATCAAGACTCAAAGCAACAAACTTATTAAGACGTCTAACTTGAAATTTCGATATTTTAAACTTTAAACTTTTTGCAACCATTTTTTGACATCTAAGCATAAGTTCCTTTAAGCTAGGAATAGCGTTGCTTGTTCGAACCCTACCATCGAGGTTAACGAGCGGATATCACCAACAACGACCGGTGTTCTTAGTTTGAAAACCCACCTCCCGTTTGCTAAGCTAGAGGGAAATCACATCAACACCTTAATTCCTAATGAAGCTAAGGGATTGTGTCCCCCCCCCTTAGTTTTGAACCCTCACCTAAGACCTTTCTTCCAAGTGAGATATCACGACACAAATAAAAACCAAATTCCTATAAGCAAAAGTGACGTCCTTAGTTAGAACCCCCACCTCGTGATTAACGGAGCGGGATATCAACGACACATCTTTTAAATAACTTTCTCCATAATATCAACTGTATGCTTCATTGGTAAAATTTCAATATTCATGCATTTTTGCATTCACATTTCATTCATGCTTCTTTGGCATTTATCTTTTTAATTACTACAAAATCTCGCTTTTTGCTAGTAATTAAAAGATAAATGCCAAAGAAGCATGAATGAAATGTGAATGCAAAAATGCATGAATATTGAAATTTTGCCAATGAAGCATACAGTTGATATTATGGAGCAAGTAAAAGATGTGTCGTGATATCCCGCTCCGTTAACCACGAGGTGGGGGTTCAAACTAAGACGTCTTTGCTTCTAGGAATTTGGTGTGTCGTGATATCTCACTTGGAAGAAAGGTCCCCCACCTATGGTGAGGTTATCAACAGACTAGACACCAATCCTTATCCATATTAGAATAAGGGTCGATGTATTTCCCTCTACGCTAGCAACGGGGGGTTTTCAAACAAAGAACACCGGTCGTTTGTTGTGGATATCCTGCTCCGTAAACCACGAGGTAGGGTTCAAACTAAGCAACGATTTCCTACTTAAAGAACTTCTGATTATGCTGTCAAAAATGTGCAAAAAGTTCCTAAAGTTTAAAATCTTCAAATCAAGTTACGAAGTCTTAATAAGTTTGTTGCTTAGTCATGATTCATTTTGAATTATGACATGAAAATAAGTTGAACTATGGTTTTAATTAAAATGAGTACACACATTCAATCGTATATCCATGTTGGTAGTGTTAAAATTCACATGTCATAAGTATGAGGGCTTAACATATACACTTAAAATCGACAATGAACTTGTTTTATTTGTGGCATAGCTTGGAATTGTGCAAAATCGAGGACGATTGGGGAAAATTTATCCCTCAGGACAATCCGTAATCCACTCCATATCAACGCTTTCTCATTCTATGATCCCAGTATGATAAATAAAGAAAGTCAAACTTGTTAAAAAATGAGAAAATCCAAAAATATTAGTTGTAGTTAGTGTAAATTCAGAAAATGGTGAAAACGGGGCTTACGTGTTTACTTCATAACATTGCGTGAGGACACACAATACCTTAGTTTGGGGGATTTGATAAGTGCTTAATTACACATATCTTTTACCTCTGAAAACGAGCTTAAATGACCAAAAACAGACAAAAACTGCCAAATATATGTTTGTTTTGCATTTGTATTGTGCAGGAAGTGGATATCAATAAAAAGACAGAAAACCAAGCCAAAATGACAAAACTGAGCATGGAATGGAAAAGACTGTGCAAAATCAAGGCCAAAGTCCAAAAATGTCAAAGTCAGAGTCAATACTGAAGAATCAGCAGTCAAACCGGAGCCGGAACTGAAGAATACTATTGAATGCAATCTTTACCCATCTGATGGGCCGGGAAAGCCCAATAGTATATTTATGAAGACTGTGAAGACCAAATGGGCCCTCAATCAATTACAACAGCCCATTTGTGTGCAATTGACAAAGACTGTGAAGACTTTGAAGGCCCAATCCTAGCCCAGTTACAGCCAATCTCAGCCATTGTACACACAAAACCCACTTCATAACCTTATTGGGCTTGAAAAAGCCCAATAACCAAACCTGTACCTTATTGGGCCCAGACACACTCAATTGGGCCCAATACAAGCCCACACACCTTATTGGGCCCAAACCCAAACCCAGTGGGCCCAATACAAGCCCAAGCCCAACAAAAGCCCAATACCCTTTTTTATAAAACTCAAGGACCAAAAATGTAAATTTTAAAAACCTTGTTTTATAATTAAAAATGATAAAAATAAAGAAAAGGGCCAAAAATGCCAAGTTTTAAAAGTTGTTTTATAAGAAAAATAGGAAAATAAAACACAAGGGCTAGTTTTGCAAATTGCTTAAACTTTCTTTACCCCTTTTAGTTATAAAACAGCAGGGACCAGTTTTGCAATTACCCAAAACCTTCTTTTACTCTTTTTGTTATAAAACCAGAGGGGCCTTAATTGCCACTTTCCAAACTCACTTATAACTAAAATTTCGGCTAAACCAAATGAAAAGTGAGAGAGAGTTAAGGGACTATAGTTGCATCTTTTCCAATCTTTTCTTTTAAAATCCTGCAACCACTTGGTACCATAACCACCTTCCCGCCAAACCATTACAGCCCTCTCCCATGGTTTTCTTGCCTTCCCACTACCCTAGTACATCCACCAGCTCACCCTCACCAATTCCCACTTACCCATTACCCCTATACCCTCTCCCCTGGCAAGTTCACTCAACCCGAAGCACCCATCAATGGCTGAGATAATGAGAAGGCCAACAAAGGGCTAGGATTGCTTTGGGGATTGTTTGTACGCACACAAACAAAACACAGCTAGCACAAAAGAAGACCTATGGGACTTCTATAAAAGAAAGAAAAGCAAGCCGAAGTTTTTTGCACCATGTTACACCCTGTTTTTAGTTTAAAGTTTTAATTAAGTCTTTCTTTTTGCATTATTGTACCTCAGTTCTATTTTAAAAGCTTTATGTTGTAAGTTCTTAAATATTAATGAAAATTTCATAGTTTTCTTTGAAAAATTGCAAGTGACCACTGTCAAAATTAAAAGTCTCATATTATCTCTTTAAGTCTGTTTATCTTGTGTAAGAGTGTGTTAAAATGAATAAACCTTACTTGTAATCACCTTTATTAAAACCTGTTCTTCACTAAAAAATAGTTTACAAGCCTTTTTTATATTTAAGGGGGTGTTTGGTTTTATACTTAAAATGGGTCAAAAGGGAATTTCAATGGGTCATACATACACACCCAGCCACTTTTGGCTGAGTGTGTAGGCTTGTTTCATAGTCATTTTTAATCAATACTGTGTTAAAGTAAAAAACCAAAATTTTCTGTTCTTGTTAATGCTTAAAAATCGAGTCATTTTTCTTATAAGTTATAAGCTTAGGCTTAAGTAAGTTTAGATAAGCTTATGTATCTCTTTCTTGGCCTCATTTGAAAGTGTTAAAACCATGAAAAGAGCCTTTGGTCTTTTCATTTGTGTAAGTGTTAGTCAGCTGTTAAAAAAGTCAAATGCCAATTTCCTTTAAAAGGCCTTGAATTTCAACCCAAAAAAACCAGCATTTTTAGTGGATTTATCATAAAATCTTAATTTTGACATAAGTTCATTACAACCCTTTTAAATCTGTCATGGGTTTGTCATGGGAAATAAGCTCTGAGAGAGCTATTGTGTTAAGCTAAAAAAAAGCCCCTTAAGGCCTGTTTGTACCTCCCCTGGTGCTGAGCCCCAAATCTAGCCCCACATTTCTAGCTTATTTAACCTTAAGCTATTGGATCTTTTGGCTTTTTAATATAGCTTATAGGTAAGGCCCTTATGTTTAGTAGCTTAAATCTCATATTTAGCTTCTTAGTATTAGCATAATTTATAGGCTAAAAGTTCACTATTTCTGTTTTTTTTTTTAAACTGTTAGAATAGCTTATTTTAATTTTAGCTTATCTCAGGGCTTATTTAGTGACCCTAGCTTAACATTAGGCCTCCCTTGGCCTTATTAGCTTATTCCCATAGTCTTAGCTTATTTTGTAGCTTAAAATCATAAAAAGAAAAAAAAAATAAGCCATAAGCTCACATAAGCCTGCTGTCCAACAACCCTTAATTTTCTAGCTTATTTAGTTCATCTCAGCTTATACTCCTTTTATGAAAAATGTTCTCCTAAGTCCCCTTTACAACTTTGCTTTTATAGCTTTTGCATAATAAGCTGTTGGACCCACCTTGCAGTCGGGGTCCTTCTCAGGGACCATTTGTGTAATTTCTTCTTTTATAGTTAACATTGTTAGTCCCTGTGGTTAGTTAGCCTGTTACCCCGTTTGTCCTTTCAGTCCTTTCACTGTTAGTCCTTAGGTTAACCACAGTTAGTTTATTTAATTAATTAATTAAATTAGGTTTAAAATTTAATTAGTTTAATTACTTTTAATTTAATCAGTAACTTTTGGGCATTTTTATATTTTTAGAATTATTAATTTTTTCTTTATTTAATTTTATTTTTTCAGAATTTTTATAACTTTTATTTTTTGTCTTTTTCTATTTTCTTAGTTTTAATTAGTTTTTAATCTTTAAAAATTCATAAAAAATCCAAAAATTAATAAAAAAAGTATTTTTCTTTTTTATAAAATTTTTTTTGTGTTTTTTTTTATTGTTGTCCCCCCCCCCCACCCCCCCCCCTCCCTTTTTTGATTTTTTTTTTTTCGTACCCCCCCCCCCCCCCCCCCCCCCCTTTTTGTTCTTTGGCTGGTTCTTTTTTTCCCCCCCACCTCCCCCCTTTTTTTTGCCCCCCTTTTGTCATTTAGTGTCTAGGAAAAATATAAAATTTAGTATAGGTTTTTAATTTTTTTATAAATATTCATTCCAAATACCCGTTTTAACCGGGTGCGATTTACCGTTTTCTTTTCGTTTTACTATTCAAACGACTCCGTTTCAGTTCTAGTTTTCTTTATATTCAAATACATTTTAATTAGGATTTAATTGTTGAATTTTAATTTAATATAGCATTACATCTTAATTTTTAGTATATTTGGGTTCCCGATACCTGATTCTGTTCCCCGTATTTTAAGTATAGATTTAATCTTTAGGACTTCCCCTATATACTAATTGTTGGTTTTCCCGTAGTTTTTTAAGATCCCCATGTCCTTTGCTGTTTTCTCCGTAGATAAATTAGAGAGTTTTATTTAATTTTCGTTGTAATTATATATCAGTGTTTCCATTTGCATCAATTTCTCTTCAAACCAGGATAATTTTCAATTGCAGCCTCGTTGGGACATACGACCCGGGAATATCTCTTCCGGAATCTTTTTATCATTGATTCTTACTTGTGTATTTTAAGTGTATACTATCAACGAATCAATAAGCTATACCAATAAGCAAAAAGTAGAAAAGAGATAAGAGAAAAGTTGGAAGATTTATTAGAGAGAAACTAGAGAGGTGGAAGATTACACACACACACAAGTGATGAAATGGTAACCAACACCCTCTCCATGTGTGGAGAGGGTTCTATTTATACCCAATGCCAAGTAGTAGGCGTATGGGCTTTCTACATGGGTCGGGCTTGGCATATCTTGGGCTTTAAGCCCGAAATATAGACAATATTAGATTACAAACCAAGCCCGTTGAACCCGACTAGCCTATTACAATACAAGACCTAGTTTGATTTTGTAAGACCGATAATATTCATGTTTGACTTAATATAATTAAAGCTAACATAAACCGTTAAGCCTTAACCAGTGGAACGGACCCCACGATTAGGGACCGGCGTGAGAAGAAAGTATTCATATTGTCTGAGTATATGTCAGAGAGAATAAGAATAATTGTATACCTTTTTGGGTGTATTGTGATCCCTATTTATAGGTGTCTAGTACTAGGGTTTCCTAGTACTTTGGTTACTTTAGTAGTGGCCAGAGTGGGTCCGTTGTCGGGCAAGGATCCACGATAATCGTGTTGAACGGATGCGGATGTTTTCCGCGGATAGATCGTCCTATAGGTGGATCCGCGGACGAATTGTCTATAACTGGATCCGCGGACGGATCGCTGGGTTCGGGCCGTGGCCCACGCGAGATTGGGTTTTACTATGGCCCGTTATTGACAGGTTGGGCCCAAAAGCCCGAGTAATAATGTGGCCCAAGTCTAGAGGCTTGGTACACTAGAACACTCATCAAGTATTATATACTTAATGCAACCTGATAGCAAAACAGCAGTATGATTATACAGAAACTTGTGCCCCTCTGTCCCAAAATTATAAATAACCTAACTATCCTAAATGTCCCAAACTAACAATCTTCTTTTAGATGAAGATGTATAGTTAATTTAGTGTCCATATCTACCCTTTCCTTGAACTGTATATTTTCTCCTTGTGGACAATTATTTTGAGATAGAGTGTTTGTGAAGTACCTCACGCCATTGGAGCTCACGTTGTAGTTGCAGCGCTGCACCTGTTGTACAACTAAGTGTTGGAATTTAACAATCAAGTTAACCAATTTAACTCTAACGAGTACGCAGCGGATAGATCTAGTCTAGTACAATAATTAACATACATATAAAACACATTTAAGGGACATGTAAATTAAATAGGAAACATACCCTCGTAGACACCAGCAAGTATATGAAACCAAGAATGAGAAACTAGTGACTAAGTGGCCACCTCTACGAGTGCTCACACAAACACGTAAACAAGCACGCCCGGATGCTAGTCCAAACCTCACGTATAACCCAATACAACCCTTGTATACCAATGACGACTAAACACTACTTGGTTTCTACTACTCGTCACACTTGAGAACCAATAAACCAAGAACCAATAAACACGTGGATAAGCTTCTTGAAGGTAACCGAATTAAACAGTCTAGAAAACAAGGAACCAAAAGGAGAAAAACCTAAAAGAAGGTTTATACTATTCGGCTGCTTTTAGATGAAAAGGAAAGACTTGCAACTGATTTTGGAAGTTTCTGTTATTGAATGTCACGTATGAATTGAGAGAGAAGGGAGGGGTATATAAACCCTCACAACCTTAATTGTGATAAGAGTAAAACACTAATATTTTAGGCCTTATCACAACTCTTCAAATCAACCCTTATCAAAACTCTTCCTTATCATCTTATAAAAAATGAATCTAGACACAATATTGAATCCTTATTGTAACCGGCTACTCATTAGGATAATGTAGAATTCATGTCTTAATCATTTTTTGCCCTTTGGTTTATTTTTAGTAGCTTACGTGAAGTAACGAACGCACTCTAAATGTTTTAACGTGTGTGCCCCCAATAGGCTCACACACTTCTAGTTGTGATCGAGCTAGTCCAACTACCATATAATCCAACAGCTCCCACTTGGGAGTTGGAGTAGCAGACAGCCCATACACTAACGACGGAAACGTCTAGCAACACTCACATTCGTTTTTAAAACTAGAAGTGTCTGAGATCAAGTTTCATAAACATTCTCATAGTCAAGGTTAATTTTGTCTTGCTAATAATCATCCCCATTGTTCAAATACCAGTTAAAACATGGATATGAACCTAACCATTCCAAATAGTTTTAAACCATTTAGATTCGTTATTTATAAATTCAATTCATATAAACCAAATGTAATCAAGAAACATCTTCATTACCCTATTGGGTCGCCTAACAATTATCTGATTAATACTGGAGAGGCGGCCCAAGGTATTCTTCTCACATATCAAGTGGAGGAACAAATTCTTTGTTGAATGCAAGTGTTATGAATGCTGCTTCACATCACTTCCAATAATAGTCTTTATAACTACCATTTTTAGGACAGCGTTTGACTTAGAATTAAAAAGTGATATCCACACATACCAGAACTTGTTTGTATTCACAGGGGGGGGGTAGTCAAAGGAAACTTAACTAACCATTTATCACATTTTACCTATGACAACGGATCCATAAAGTAAACATATCGAAGGTTTGTTGAGGTTTCCAATACGCATCCCTTGTGAGTAACATATGAGTTTGGTGGGAACCATCCATATATTCAAAGAATATAACCAACACTCACATTTGCCTTATGTAACAATACTCCCATATTGTTAACCGACAATGGACTTATTTAGAATGATAAATCATTCAAGGATTAAATATGCAAATATAGGACAAACAATTTTTATATGAATGATAACAAATACCTCGTATCTTTATTCATCAGAAAATAAAATTGTCTTTACAATCCCAATTATCCAAATGACTAAATATAACACAGATATACATGAAACTACTAGCTGAAGCATCCAATATTCCTAGTAAGTACCTGAATGCCATTGGAAAAGCTAACGCTTTTGGTAAACGGATCAGCTAAGTTGTCATCTATGTGAATGTTTTCTAACTTTATGTCACCAAATTTCAATAAACTTCGCAAGGTATGAACTTTAGGCACGAAAATGTCTAGCACCTTTAGTGATTCCAGACTCATTAGCTATAGTGATTGCTCCAGTATTATCACAATACATATTAATGGGTTTTTCAATTGTGGGAACAACACCGAGCCCAGAAATGAATTTCCTAACCCAAACGGCTTCCTTAGAAGCATCATAGGCATAATATACTCAGCTTCTGCAGATGAAGTAGCGAAAATGCTTTGTTTGGCACTCTTCCAGTCAACAGCACCTCCATTCAAAACGAACACATATCCAGTCTGAGACTTAAGGTCATCAGCATCTGTCATATATCCAGCATCAGTGTAGCAAGAAACCCTGAGCTCTCGTTTTATATCACCTCCGTAAACTAGAAACATGTCTTTAGTATTTCTGAGATACTTCAGAATGTTCTTAACAGTAGTCCAGTGAGATCACCTGGATTCTGTTGAAATCGGCTATGTATGTCTGAGCGAATGCAACATCAGGCGAGTACATCTCACAGCATAATAATAGAACCCCCAGCCGAGGCCATATTGAACACTTGCAATGCGCCTTCAACTCAGCAGTGTAAGGCACCTTAAGATTACTCAATCTAAGCTTATCCTTGCATGGGGTATACTCCACGTTGGAATTCCTATGTGAATCCGCTTTTAAGATTTTTTCGATATAAGCACTTTGACATAAGCCAATCAACCGTCTTGATCTATCTCTATAGATCTTGATTCCAAGAATATATGCAGCTTCACCTAAATCTTTCATAGCAAAACACTTTCCAAGGTAGGATTTAACATCTTGTAACATTGGAATGCTGTTTCCCATGATCAATATGTCATCGACATACAAGATTAGGAAAGTGACATTACTCCCACTAGCTTTTAGATATACACATGGCTCATCAGCATTTTGACTGAAACCAAATTTCTTTATTTCATCATCAAAACGCTTATTCCATTGCCTTGATGCTTGCTTAAGCCCATAAATGGAAGTTTCACAGCTTGCATAACACGGTTTTTGGATTTTTTTGGATTGACTAAAGCCTTCAGGTTGCTCCATGTAAACCTCTCATTGAGATATCCATTAAGGAAGGCAGTTTTGGACACCATTTTGCCAAATCTCATATTCATAGTACGCAGCTATTGGGCCCCCCCTTTTAAAATAATAATCCTAATAGCTCCTAATGTCTCAACAGCGAAAAGGTTTCCGTCATAATCAATCCATGGGGTTTGAGTAAAGCCTTTCGCACAAAGACCGAAGGCTTTTTTATAGTGTGTACAGCTCCATCATGTCGTCCTTTTTCTAAAAAGAGCCACTTGCTACAACGGTTTGCATTAGGGGAAGTTCAACCAAGATCCAAACTTCGTTGTCTTTCATGGATTGCATTTCCACATTCATAGCATTAAGCCATTTATCAGACTCAGGGTCTAACAATGCAGCTTTATAGTTAGCGGGTTCACCGAGATCCCCTAACTCATGTTCCTCAGCATCGATGTATAAACACATGCGATCTGTGGGACGTCGTGTCCTTGTGGACCTACGAATGGGAATGATATCACTTTGAGGTTCATCTATTTCTAGATCATCCTCTTCATGATTTAAGCTAGTGTCTATAGAAGGATGCGTATCTTCTTCTTGAATAATTTCAAGATCTTCTAGACTCCCACTTGCTTCTTGATTTATAAGACTATTCTCTAGGAATTCAGCATTCCGAGCAACAAGGACTTTGTTTATCTCGGGTGGGTAGTAGAAAGAATAACCCATTGTTTCCTTTGGGTATCCTATGAAGATACACTTAATAGACCTGGGTTCTAACTTGTCAGGCTTGGTAAGAGTATCTCGCTTAACAAGTGCCTCACAACCCCAGACTTTTAAGTAAGACAACTTAGGGGCTTGCCCATGCCATACTTCGTATGGTGTCTTTTCAACCTTCTTAGTTGGAACCATATTGAGAATGCGTGCAGCAGTCTCAAGAGCATAATCCCAAAAGGACTTTGGAAGAGTTGTTTGACTCATCATGGATCGAACCATATCAAGTAGGGTTCTGTTTCTCCTCTCCGACACACCATTGTGTTGTGGAGTGTAAGGAGGAGTACGATGGGCGATAATCCCATGATCCTTGAGATGATCCAAAAACTCTTGACTCATATATTCGCCCCCACGATCAGAACGTACGATTTATGGTCTACCAGTTGATTTTCTACTTCCTTTTGAAACCACTTTTGAAAGTTAAACACTTCATGTTTTATTGTTTCAACAGGTAAACATAACCATAACGACTAAAGCCGTCAGTGAAGGTGACGAAGTAGTTCCGCTCCTTGCCTCGAGTGATCTTAAATGGGCCACATACATCGGTGTGTATTAGTCCAAGTAAGTCTTTGGCCCTTTCCACTTGATGTGTGTAAGGTTTTCTTGCCATCTTACCAGACATACAAGGAACGTATTTTTCAAAAGCCCTAAGGTCAGTTGAATTGAGAAGTCCATCGTGTTTGTAACTTTCAATGCGTTTCTTGCTAATGTGTCCAAGACGACAATGCCACGAATAGAGCAAAGACCATGTCTAGTTAGGCTCATTGTTGCTAACAGTATATATAGAATTTTCATTGTATAAGAATTAGACAATCATTTCAAAATACCTCCCTTGGGATTAGCACTAAAATAAACCATGTATCCTAGAAACATTAGATTGTAATTATTCCACGAATGGTTAATAAAACCATCTTCGTACAAACGGGAAACTGAAATTACTCCTCTAGTAATAGAAGGAGCATAATGACAATTGTTCAAAACAATAACTAATCCGCTAGGGAGAGATAAATCAAAGTTGCCAATAGCTTCCACAGCTTCACGTTGACCATTGCCCACGTACAAGCTAAGAGCCCCCGGCTTCAGTTTCCTACTTGCCCTTAGACCCTGCGTTGTATTACAAATATGAGTACCACAACCAGTGTCATAGATCCATGATCTATTAAGGAAAGTATTGAGTTCTATAACGAAGATACCTGAACCACCACCAGCTCCAGAGGCTGCGTTCTTTTTCTTCTTTAGCAACTCGGCTAAGTACTGAGGACAGTTCCTCTTCCAATGTCCTGTCTCACCACACTCATGACAGATTGAGTCCTTTGCGGGATCTTCCCTCTTGGGTGGAGGGGGAATCTTGGGCTTGGGAGCATAAGCGTGCTTATTTTTCCCATTCCCTTGATTTTGTCCCCTGCCAGCCTTTGAGGGTTGCGGTTTGTTGTGCTTTTTACCTTTCTGGACTTTACCAGCTCGAATAGCATGTAGAGCAGGAGCGTTGTTTTTGGGCAGATTAAGAGTTGCTCATGGAGCTTTAGCATAGCATGCAACTCGTTAACAGTCTTCCCCAGGCTATGCATGTTGTAATTCTGCACAAACCCATCAAATTCCTTGCGTAGACCGATAAGAATCAGACTCACAGCAAGGCCAAGTGTCACGGGGTGCCCCAAACGCTCTAGATTGTCAATATAGCCCTTCATTCTCAGAACATACGAGCTAACTGACTGCCCTTCTTCCTGTTTACAGGCGTGAAAATCACGCGTAGTCTGTAGAAGCTCCTGCTCTGCTTGCTGGGCAAACAGAGCTTTTAACTCCTTTAGCATGTCATTAGCATGGAGATTTTCCAGATTTCGTTGGATCTCTGGCTCCATGGTCATGAGCATGAGTCCAGCAATCTCTTTTGATCCTTTAACCCAAGCAGTATTCTTGCAGGATTTCGGAGCAAACATGGCAGACCCGCAGGATTCTAACAGGAGCAGGAGGAAGTGGCGCTCAAGTATTTCAACTTATCACCAAATGATAGTACATCCTAACTTGTCGATACCCAATCAATAAAGTTGGTCCAGTCAGTTTTTGCTTCACGAAAAGCCCCTGAAGATCGAAATTGTTGAGTCGATCTAGGTTGTTTCTCTACACTTTTGAAAAAGTTCAAATATTAGTATTGTCGATAATCAAATTCTTAAAGGAATTAACTACCCAATTAATTACTAATAAGACTAAGATCCAAATTGACCTCCCACTTATTAACCAAAGGTCTGACCAGTGAGAAAACAAGTAGGGCAAGAGGTAAGCGACGAGCGTTAATTGCATGGAATGCAACTCTTAGATTTATGAGACTAATGACATTAGTAACTCTTATAGTAATGTCAAAAGCATATTTGGTCTCATCTTATGCCTCGGGTCCGAGGTCTGACCAGGAAACTCGATTTAAGTCCACCAAAATAGAACGTGCGAAAATTGATATAGGTCTGACCTATGAAAAAAATTCGCCATGGGTTGGCAAGGCCCTTAGGTCTGACCCAGAGAGGTCAAGCCAAATGCACGTGTTCTAGGTTTGGCTGGCATAGACTTAAAACTTCATATAAGGGTATACACATAAATGTGACAAAGTTGTGTACAAGAAGCATGCAAAACAACTTGTAGCACAAAGTTAAGAAAACATTTTGTTAACCTTTTTGGTATAGCAATCATTTTGTCAAATGTTCACGGTAGCTCCATTTTGGACGCACAAAGAAGCGGAGAAACAGGTCAGCGCGAAGCGTATTAAAAACCTGACTTCATTTGGGGAACCTTACTTCAACCCGCCTTAAACTTCTCTTGTAGTTTGTTCACAATAGGCGAGCCGTATTTCCAATTGACTAATGATGCTATTATATGTTAAGAAACCCTTTGTTAACATTAGCTTTTATAGTTGCCAATATAGTGGAAAGAATTACAAATTGATCAAACCCTATATTGTACTCCTACATGCATCCGAAGACACAAGTAATTCCAATAATTCCCTCATATGCCGAAGCATGTAGTGGGGCGGGATAAGATTAAAGATCAATTCAACCCCATACTGCGCACATAAAAACTAAAATTACACAAGAAATCAAATTTCATAGTTTAATGTCCGTATTAAATTTGTCCAAAAACCCCGGTTTCGCAAATAACACATAACTGGTCACAAGGAGTATGCTTACGTGTGTAATATTAGACATGTTCAATCCAAATTTCTCTATAAGTATTTAGCCCGATTTAGAGTTTCATAAAGTCTATTTGCAAATATTGAGCATCACATAGCATATCACATATAAGCAATTAAAACAGGCAGAAAATTGGAGTAGAAGTAAGGACAGACTCTTATATTGAAAGCAGTAAATCATATAATGCCTCGAGTTCTTAAAAGAGTCTTCTCCAATTGGAGAACCAAAAGACTCTCACTAGGTTGTCTGCTAAAGTACCTAGATCGCCACATCCATCATATAGCATGATTGCGTGAGTCTTAAGGCCGAGATAAATTAAGAATAGAATAACATGGCAGCTTAATTAACCTTTATTTTTAATCTATTCTCTTTTTGTCAAGTAATATTAGAATTGATTCTAGGTGTTTATTTATTATTTATGACAATGATTGCATATCATTGCTACAATTTTCTAATAAAACAATAAATAAAACAAATTTCATGCAGCCCTAGCGTGTTTAATATGTGTGTAACTCATAAAATACCAAACGAGTTGGCTCGTGATGCCACTGTTCCTTGAAGTCAACAGCAAATGTATCAAATGAGATCTAAAAACCCTTTTGAAACTAGTGACTAAATTGTCACCTCTACGGTTGCTCACACAAACACGTCAACCTAGTGCGTTAGGAATGCTAGCCTTGCTTCACGTATACCCAATACAACCTTTGTATACAATATACCCTGATTTTAGTACCTAATCGAACCCTTTGTACCTGTACCGAGAATCAGAAGTAATTCTAGGGTTTCTGCCAAAAATTCGGTTCAACTTAATTCGGGTAGAATGAACCGAAAACCAACAGATCTAATTCCTAGATGTTTCTTCTTGTTGTAACCTCTCTAACAACCTGTAAACCAGAGAATAACACCTCCTGTAACAGCCTAGGATCGTATCACAATTAGATTAACCTTTAGGGGTTAACCGAATTAGAGCAGTAGGTATTTGGGTGAAACCGAAAATTAATAAACCCAATTAGGGTTTATGTTTTCGCCTGTTAGGGATGGAATGGAAAATCAACAGCTTTTGGTGATCGTTTTAGTTTTCTGTGTCGTCAATATGAGCTAGGAGGTGATGGTTACAATACCCACCAAACCCTACTCATGATAAGATTATAAGACTTATAAAACCAAGTCTTATCACAACACTACCATTCCTTCCTTATCTCAAAAATAAACCTAGTCATCTTTTTGAATCCTCATCACAGCTGTCTACACACTTTAGGACAGCCATAGGAATCGTGTCTAAATGATGTTGGTTCTTTGGTTTACTTTAGAAACTTTCGTGAAGTATTAACGCACTCTAAGTGTTTAACGTGTGTACCCCCAATAGGCTCACACATTTCTAGTTGTATATGGCGTATCCAACTACCATAATCCAACAACTCCCACTTAGGAGTTGGAGTAGCAGACAACCCATATACTAACGACGGAAACGTCTAGCAACACTCACATT